>WURT03281472.1:0-25322 GCA_009936505.3 Holothuria glaberrima
GGCAATCTACATGCCAAGTATGAAATCCTTCGGAATTACTCTTCTTGAGATATCGTGTTTACAAGCCAAAGCGTCACATACGCACGCACACACACACATACACACGACATCACCATCGCATAGATTCCTTGCCTGCCTTCGGCAAGGAATCAAAGACACGAGAGTCTTACATGACTTTCATTTCGAGCTAGAACCCATTAAAAATACTAGCCCGTACACTTGCGTACACCTTGTACTGTGCTAGCCTAGCTATCTGCAGGAACGCTGCGCGTACGAAAACAGCAGTACTGAACACTTGTACGTAGTCGCGTTATAATCGGTATGCACTATGCATGAGATTTACCAGGTAAGAACTCCAGCTGCAATGCGCAGAATCAGTATAAAAACGAGCACCAGGTAAAGTTTATACACACTAAGAGGCCTTGTATGAGTAATTGGTATACCAACCAGGCGCTGTTCATATCCACTAACAGTTACCAGGTACGAACGTACGTACTGCGCAAAATCAGTTTCTGACAAGTTGCCAGAGTATTTGACAAACTGTATTACAGTTGGTGTGTGAACGAAACTATTCCAGCTTGGAAACTTGGTGTGTACTGCGCTTATTATGGTTAACTTTTTGAGCCCATTATTAGTCATAGCATGTTCAGGAAGGGCCCCAAACATTACTATTACCGTGCTGTATTCGTGCTTTCCTCAAAGCAGAGGAACGATTCTGCTCAACCTTCTGTGCCCCATATTTGGCACTTGCATCAGTACGTAAATACATAGCGTACCTGTTATAGGTTCAAGCCGCCCATTCTACCATCGCAAACAGACTGGCGCTTCCACCACTGTGTGCACTGAATGAAACACGTGTTGGAAAACAGTACACATGCCAAGATTGTGGGCATTTACTGTCTGGGATTTGATCGTAACATGTGCAGGGTAAACAGTGAGAAGCAGTAATAGGAATGGCAAGTTTGTGTGCATTATCTGGTATTATTATCTTGGTATTTCTATCGGGTATGATTTTTACCAGGTACTTGGGCAGGTTTTCGGGTATATGAAAATTTTCAATACCGCCGGTATGGGTATGAGTGAAATACCTAGTATACCTGATATATCGATATACCGACGCACCCTATTTAAGACACATTAATGTGTGCAAGATTTGAGCCAGAGATCATTAATCCAGGTATCTCTCTTGTAGACTCTTAGAGTCCCTGGAGAATTGGTGAATTTCTTGGAATCATGAATTGCCCTATACTAACAGTATATTTCAATGCAAATATTTCACAAGTACCACCTACTGGTCTCTCTACTCAATTTAGCCTGGTTGTCACAACAGCATGAACTGAAGCACATTTAAATAGCAGCAGCCATTAGAATTACTTTGTTAGTGTTAGTATTATTCATACCAACCAAACTAATTGATACTTTCAACATAATTAACAGTCTCCTATATCCATGCATGATCTATCAACGGCATGATGTTTTCACAAATTTCATTTTCACTTTAATAGTGTGTATGCTCTTCTTCAAGAGCTTCAATAACAGAGTAAGGGAAAAAGAGGGAAAGAGATGACACAACTACGGCATCATACAAATATCCCATAATGAAACCATATAATTTCTGAAGGCTTTTTCAAATTCTAAATTTGAATAATTACGAATTATACAGTAGCAATAGGTAGTGACAATGCTCCTATCATCAAACTATCAGGCAGTTTCTCTTATTTGAAGGGCAAAGTTTTTGTCAAAGGACAATTTTTGCTTGAATCCATCAATAACATCTTCACATCTTTGATTGTAATCATAGTTTTACGGGGCATAATGAAAATATTTGGGCATTATCCTAGAATGTTTCCCTCCTACCCCCTAGATAATACATGGTTAATTTGTCGAAAGGAGACTCCCAACTACCAACCTCGCTTTCAAAGATCACAGGCTCACGCTCACTTCGAGAGTATGAAAACTCTGGGGACAATTCTGCAAAAACTGAACCCTCTACAGGCTGGCCATATGTGTATCTGAAAGAAAACATCAACTTCACATTAGCACTTCTGTTTTAGGCATTACATTCAACAATGACCACAACAAAATAAGAACGTAACAAAAGCCAGATGACTCTTTCATTTCAAACTTGACATAGATCACCTCAGAAGAAAAACTTTTTCCTCTGTAAAGAACTTTACAATGCTGTTGTATGCATAGGATACATTGATCTGAGACATAATTTTTACCATACTGGCTAGGGCACTAGATTCTCAAGCAATCTTACCACATTTCTGCTCATGGGAGTAACATCTCCCTCCCTTGTTTAATTACTGACACCTACTGAAATAGCTCTTCAACTCTTTGAACCCAACTATAAACCAAAGTCCTCACCCAGGAACTATTAATGTTTAAATCCCTTCCAAGTTCAAAATACTAGGTCAGGATATATTGTGTCTAAAAGCCTACACCAAACGACCTTTCATCTCCATGAAACCCATCAATGAGTTTGTGATGCAACAAAAGTTAACCTGCATTTGACCTATCGTGGGCCACCTAGGAAAAACAACCACTACCTGGATTTTAGTGAAAAATAGCTATACCAACTGTTTAAGGAGTCCAACATTTGATTCTTGAATGCTAATGACTTGCCAGCTCTTCAAGTTTTTTTTCCTTTTTTGTTGCCATGGTCAAAATGACCTTTGATACTCTGAATCCATTATCTCACACAGTACAATAATTACATTCCATGATCTTCGTTCTGCTTGTCATGTTTGTCAACAATGTTTTGCTTTCTACCTAAGTTATAGCAACTTTGTGTACTTATCTTGGGCCCAGATAACAACATCTCCAGACAAGAATTATTAAAAAACAGTAAGTGTACATACAAAGTAAAAATTTCATCAAAGTTGGCAAAGTTGAATTTTACTTATTTAGGGAAACGACATCACATATTCACATAATCTATTCCTCTGCTTCCATTGCTTTCAAAAGGAGAAATCAGAAAAGAATAAGGCATGAAATGCATAAAAGATACTTCATACACAGAATCACTTTCATGGGACCAGAGAGATGTTGCTGATGTGCCCCCTTTTTTTAAACCACCTAGTTTGCAAACAATAAGCTCCTGATTGTTATGCTCTTAACAATTGTTGACTATTTATTATGAAGTGATGACCATGGTTCTTGATAAATCTCAAAGACTTTTTGGAACAATTCCATTCATTGCCACAATACTGCCAGTCATTAAGGAAACCAAAAATTATCCCTTTTCACTAGTGTTCACTTTTTGAAAGGATTTAGTACAGCTTCAAATAATTTATTGAACAAGGATACATGTTTTGCTGTTTTAAAAGTTATTCTTAATATTTTTGAAATGTCATAAATAAAAGTAAGACTAACCTGCTTTGCCAGAAAGAGATGTTACCAATTTTAATATTGGACAAATGAAACTAATAAAGAAACTGGATTACTTAATGGTTATTTTCCAGGTATTAAAGTAAAGAGGTGATAAAGGTTTCACCCTTGTCTCTACTTGATGGTCTTTTTAAGTCTTTGTTGAGGTTGACGATTACCTCTTATTAGGAAGGTCAAGTCAAACAAATCGAGGAGAGGAACTGAAGGACCCATAAATGAAATTCTCTCCTCATATTAAATTGTCCTCAATGGTATGGCTTTACACCAAAAAAGGATTGATCAATCCATAAAACAAATGGTAACAAACATAACCAGAAAGCCCACAGGCTTAGTGATTCCTTGCCATTGAAAACGTTGGGATTTTCTTGGAAATTCTTGGGAAGGTTTGCTTTTCAACCTCTAATGACCCCAGATGACCTTTAACCACCCCAAAACAAACCAGTTCTTCCTCACACCATAATGCATCGATATCCCACATATGGAATCTACCCAAGCTTCCTACATTAAGAAATTGTGTTAAGGTTCTCACACTTTGAACCCAGGTGACCCCATATGACCTTTGACCTTAACCAAAGACAACATGGTTCTTCTCAACTTAAGGCAGGTACAAACAAATTATGAAATCTACCCAAGCTTCCTACCTTAAGATTACTTGTTAACAAGGTTTTCAGTGTTTGACTCTCCATGACCTCAGATGACCTTTGACTTCCACCAGAAACAACAGGGTTCATCTTCTCACCATAATGCACCCATATACTATATATGATATCTACCCAAGCTTCCTACCTTGAGATATCGTGTTCACAAGGTTTTTGGCTTTTGACCTCTAGTGACCTCAAATGACCATTGACCTCCACCAAAAACAATAGGGTTCTCCCTCTCCTCTCAACATAAAAAATTCATATGCCAAATATGAAAAGTGTCAGTCATTGCTATACCTCAAGATATTGTGTTTACAAGCAATTTACAAAGTTTTCGCAGTTTAACCTCCAGTGACCTCAAATGACCTTTGACCTCTGCCAAAAACAACATGGTTCTTCTTCTCAACGTGACAAATCTATACATCAAATATGAAAAGTGTCAGTCATTCCTATCTCGAGATATCCTGCCAAAAACTTTAACCTCCACCAAAAACAATAGGGCTTTCCTTCTCAACATGATAAATCTTTATACCAAATATGAAAAGTGTAAGTCATTCCTATCTTGAGATATCATGTTTACAGGCCATTTACAGGGTTTTAGCAGTTTAACCTCCAGTGACCTCAAGTGACCTTTGACCTCCACCAAAAACAATAGGGTTCTTCATCTTAACATGACAAATCTACAAACCACATACAAAAAGTGTCAGTCATTCCTATCTCGAGATATTGTGTTTACAACATTTTCGGCTTTTGACCTCTGGTTACCTCAAATGACCTTTGACCTCCACCAAAAACAACAGGGTTCTCCCTCTCAACATGACAAATCTATAAACCAAATATTAAGTGTCAGTTATTGCTATCTTGAGATATCAAGTTTACAAGCAATTTACAAGGTTTTTGCAGTTTAACCTCCGGTGACCTCAAATGACCTTTGACCTCTACCAAAAAGAATAGGGTTCTTCCTCTCAACATGAAAAATCTATATACCAAATATGAAAAGTGTCTGTTATTGCTATCTTGAGATATCGTGTTTACATGCTAAGTTAGATGAGGTTTTACAGCTCAGTTTCTAACCAACTGGTTTACGTCAGGCCGGCCATGGACTTTTTTCAACTGGCTTGTTTTCCCTACTCCATTGCTTATGCTGAGCACCAAGCACAATGGCAGTAGGTTCCATTTTTAAAGTCTTTGGTATGACCCTGCCAGGATTTGAACCCCCGCCCTTCCGGCTGCAAGTCGGATGCTCAGCGTCCGTACAAGCTAAGCTTCACATACACACACACATACACACACAAAACATCACCATTGCATATATTCCTCGCCTGCCTTTGGCAAGGAATATAAAACACCATTCATTTTTAGGAAAGAGAGGTGAGCATGGCAAGAAGTAAGAAACACAGGAGTATTGGGAGCCCTGACCATCTACTCAATAATAACCTTTTACCTCAATCCATACAAAACACTGACATATTTGGTTATTCACTGGAAAAGCCTAAACCTACATAAAGTACACTTCCTGCACCAACAAACAGATGATTCTCTTGCTGTCAGTATTAAATGAACAAAAAGTGAGTGTGAAAAATTATAGACAATGAGGAATCAAATCTACTGGTTGAAGATAAAGGAAGTCTGCAGGAAACATCAACTTAAATCAAACAAGACCAGAGGAAAGAGAGGTAAATTTAACCGGAAAAAAAGTATCAAGGAGAGCATCATACATGGAATCATCTTTCAATTTATAAATTGTACTGCTACATACAAGGTGAATGTTGCTATATGATAGTGGTTTAGTAGGCCTAACTTGACCTCAATGTGTCACAATAACCAAAATGCAAATTGCATTGAGGTTTCAATAATTGTATTGCAACAGATTCTTCCTCTTTCATCTACTCAATGTAAGACACCCATATGCCAAGTATGAAATCTGCCAATATTGCATTTTTTTTGGTATTGTTTACATTTTTATTGTTTGAGCTCTGGTAAGCTCTGGTGATCACAGATAACCTTTGACCTCCACAAAAAACAATAGTTCAAATCTGTTAAATATGAGACATGCACATATAAAGTATAACATATCTCAGTAGGTACATTCATTGTTCCAGAATACATCACCACTAGTAAAAGAAACAAACCATGCAACATCATGCAGTTTTCAGAGCTTAACCTCTAATGGACCTCAGATAACCTGTCAATTCCACAAAAACAACTGGTACATTCTTCTCCATACATGACCAGGCCAGGAGCAAGACAAGGTATGGAATTGCAGCCAGATATTTTTCAAGGGCGAGATGTGCTTTAATCTTTGTTTTCAATTTTTTGCCTTTTTAGGGGACAAAGAGTTTTTTTTTGTGAATAGCAGCCCAACTTCACTAGAGAGGGCTACCGGTCTGTATAACTATCCTATCAAAAGAATAGAAGATAAAACAATGATACATTACCTGGCACAAATCTTGTACTGCACACTAGTTTCATTCACTAAAATGTAAGATCGGCCATCAATGGTGACTTCAAACTTTGGAAGCACTATCAAAAGGTAAGAATAAAGAATTTGGACATGAAGATGATAAGCAGATTCTGAGTGCAATTGTAACCATTAAAGACATATTAAACTGCAATTGCAGTCACAAAGTTTTCTACAGAATATTGAAACTTGACATCACTACAATCACAAGCAATTTAAGCAACATAGAACGGCATGTTTGATATCCCATCAATATTCCTGTCGTTGTGACGTCATTGACAACATCGTGATATAAGCCTTTACTCTTGTTAATTGCTTGGAACGCCATCTTTCTCTTTAATTAATGTAACCTTTCCTTAACACATTCCTCTCAAAAATAACATTACAATGTCTACCTAAGGTTTTTGAGGAAGAAGAAAATGTACCATCCAAAATCTATTGTTGGAAAAAACTAGTAGCTAAACAGGTACTAGCATTTGGAGGGGAAAGGGGAGAGCGTGAGGTTTCATTTTGTGAGGGATGGGGAGGCGCAAGATAAAAAAAATGCCTAAACTATAAGAGCGAACAATTATAATGCATTTTTTCATTTCATTTGGTGGAGGTTACCAAGGTAGCTCCTCTGGGAAGAGATTACATATCCCTTAGCTTTCTACAAGTTATGAACCTGGAAGGAAACCTTATTAACTTATTAACTTACAAAATATAAAAACTATCCGTTTTAAAATTTAACTGAATGGTCTTACTTAAGGGTATACCACATTACACATATCACAAATTGGTGAATATATTTGTATTGTGTATTTTTAATGTTACATTCTGTAAAACAGTATTTATTGCGTTAGTATATAGCAATTTTTGTATAGTATAGTGTACTGTATTGTACATGTTACAAGTTTGCAGTTTGTACATAACATGTTGTATGCAATATGTAAGAGCCATAAATACTGTACACACTCTTACATACATTTTAACTAGCACACGAAACATTCTGAATTATGCAAATAGTGTCATGTACTTTACAGTAGTTATACTAACTGTATTTAGTGAATGTTGCATAGTGCATTACACATCACAATCTGTACTCTACCAGTGATTATAACATTATGTGATGAACTGCTATTAAAACAGAAAGCATTAAGCAGAAAATGATACAAAACTTCAATACATTAAACATATATTACAGTAATTTGGGGTACTGCTTAAAGGCATTTTCCAGTGGCGTTTCACAAGTGTCTCATATAAAAAAGAAAAAAATTCCAGTTCATGCCCTCCAAATCCTGTAGCAATACTCTTTTCCTGACTCGAGATATCTCATATTAAAGAGTACTTATTTTTGTCAAAAAATACCTCCAGTTCTCATCACGGTCACAGATTGTTATGTAAAGTGGGCACATTGCCTCAGATTCCTTTTGTTTTTCTTTATAATTGAATGTCCTATTTCTCCTTGAAATTTGATACTGTTGGAATGTTTGAATATGTTTGCATGTAAGTTTAGCACAAATCTACATCATATGTACTGTAGGGTCTGACAAACAAAGTTGCTAAATATTCCCTACAGCGGCATTTATATCAAAAAGAAATTGAATTCTATGTCAAATTAATGTGCCATGATTACATCACAGATTTCCCATTATGCACTTCATCTTGAGAAAAAATTGCATTTCTTTGAAAATTTGTATCTTCCAAATGCTGCAAGCTATTGAGATGCTGTTTTCACCTCCTAGAAAAGAAAAATTTTCTGCATTTTTTAACCTTACTCAATGTTGTCTCTGGAAAATCCCTTTAACTGTCACAAGTTCATTTAGCAATAAATACCCCCTTTTTCTGAGAGTATACTGCTACTGCCAACATTTACACTTCATAAAAGGAAATACTCTTTAAAAAGATTCATTCAAAAAAGGTACCTGCAAAGGGGTAATCTTTTGTGGTAAGATTACACACAAATTCAACACTAACTTTCTTTTGTTTTAGAAAGACTGAACACTAGTTCACAGCAATACTACTCCATCTCCTTTTATTGGAAGGGCATAAAATAAAATGATGCCAGCCAAATATTGTTAAAATATTGGATTTATAGAAGGGAAGGGGGAAATGAATCCTCAATAGCTCCTCATTATATTCCAATGGTACCTTAAGCAAAGTTGAGGCCCAATTACAGTGACAAATTTGTGTTTCATATGCCAATTCCTACAACCTATGGCATATGTTTGTGATGCAAGATTCCCTCACAGACTGGCACCCTTTGTAAGGTAGACAACTAAAGTGATAAATTTGTGCCTAAGTGTGCAATTCCTGAAATGAAGTTTCCCAACGAAGAAAAATTATCTGACTTTAAGTAAACTCTAATACTGTATCATATGGAGCACCTGTTTAGGAACAGGTCAACTTCAACCTTCCTGTCCAACTCCCCCCCTTGCTCCCCCCCCCCCTTGCTTCCCATTTGCTTCCCCCTACTCCCATGAAAAATCCCTGGATCTGCCCCTGATAACAAAAGGTGCATATAATTCTAGGAACATGTGTCTGATGAATTCATTTTAAGATACTGAAGGCACTACTATGTTTTCCTTTCCATCTATAACCTTTGTAGGGGAGGGGCAAATTAACAGTTGCCTTCGTCAACCAGTTTCGTAACCAGTGCAAAAATCGATGTGGAGAGGTTCTTTTGGTTTTATAACGTTTACATGACAGAGAAAAGGGAAAGTGATCAGATGCAGGAAATTGTTCAACCTCCTGACAGGAAAGCACACTTTGACTCAAATACAAGATAGTATCTAAACAGCCTGAGGAAAGTTGCACCACTTCATCCCACAGATTCATGTCTACAAAAAGATTTGGCTTCCTGTCTAAGAGGACGGCAGTAAAGTAATGTGGAACTGTCATGACTTGAAAGGAAGTTGGTGTGTGATCCCATACTTTGGAAACCATTCTTTCAGAATGAACCTAAGGTTGAAACTAATTACATGTTGGCCATGATCAGTTAAAGGTTAAAGCAATTTATCTGCAAACGGGCTTTCCCTTTTTAGTTTGTCTTCATGAGTACCACACAGTGAAACCAATTAGTGCAAGATGTACTGGAAATCTGAAGTGTCTTCTTCACAGAAACTCTACTTACTGCATTTTATCATCACAGTTCACAAGTTGCAATTGACATTAAATGATATATGTATTTCAATATCTCATAAAAAGTTTGATATTTGGGTTGAAAATAGTACCTAGTACCAGCTGATCTTGGTCTTTAGCCAGGTTTTTTAAACTGGGCATCCCACTTGTGCATGGAACACCTCCTATTACACAGTCACACAGGCAGGGTTCTGATGTTTTGATGCAAAATATTTGTTACATCTATGGGAGTAACATGAGTTTGGTTGGTAATATCAGTGAGTTTGAACTCATTTTCAAGTTGACTGCCAGATTTATCCCTGTACTCAATTTGAAAGCTATAAGTATCAGGCTGTCTCAGAAACCCTCCTCTATAAATTTAGGAGTCAACAATATAATTTAGCCATGTCAAAATTGGCAAGACACAACTAGCTTTATGTCATGAGCTGGTCTAATCTACCCAGTTGTATAACTCCAATGGATTTATCTAATTTCTAAAATGCTTGAAATCCAAATTAGGGTTTTTCTTTGAGGTGGAAAAAGGAAACAGGTTACACCCTCCTGGTGAGGTGTCTCATGTCAGAACTGGGGATCATTCACCCTTGCAAATATTTCAATGTACAGAAGGGTGGCATATGAAAAATATACAAAATGCTGCCATCTTGGCAAAGTTTTGAACTTGTAAAGATCAAAATTAGTTAAACTACTAATATTTTAATTAGTAATAATATTTTTAGGACAGTGGTACGGGATGTGGAGGTTGGGACTGGGGCAGAACCTGACCAGGGGTAAAAAACCTTGATAAAAAATATTTCCAAAGTATTTCCAAACTATTTCCCTCTTATAATATTTAGGTCATAACCATGAAACCATGACACTTTCACAGCCTGACACGAAGACACCCTCAGGGTTTGACTTACATTTAAAACCACTAAAACAGGAAAATGAATATTACTTTACTTGGTGGACTCATGTCTAAGGAAAAATCTGGCTTCCTTTCTTCAAAGAAAATATGAGATTTCATAACCAAAAAGGAACTTAGTTTGTGTCACTAAACTGTACTGGATATCACTTAATGTTTGAAGTTTGAACAGTAAGATATACCTACTGAACAAAGTATTCAGGCAAAGTTCTCCATGTAAAGTGCTATCAAAAGTGACTTTTTTAGAGCTTTGTAATTACTTTCTGGTGATCATCAAAGGGATGAAAGTAGAGGATCTACCAGGACCAATCATTTCCTTCCCGATAATGCTTTCAAAGTGCCCCTCCAGCATTTGCTCCATTTATAATTATCTTCACAGGCCCTACAATTTAACTCTATCATATGTAGGAAATTAGGAATATGATTATATCTCTCAATACAATTAGTTAGTTATCTGCACTTTGACTGACATTAATCCATATAGTAATACTTTTTAGCTTCACTCTGCTTGGTCTTAAATGATGATTGTGCAGTCAGTTGTGTTCCCAGTTGCTCACACACAGTGGTGTGTGGATACTGGATACAGCCCTGAGCAATTTAAACTTAGTTCAACCTAGTACAGCTTTGTCTGGAAGGAAGGTATTAGACAAGTGTTTTTGTTCAAAAGAAGTATATTTTTACTATCTGGGGCAAGTTTAACTTTAGCAGATATTGAGGAGAGCCAGTAACAATATGACTGACACAAACCAGAGTCAACTTAATAGAGCCACCTAACTAGAGCTAACGAGAGTCAATAAGTGAGATGTACCCAACGATATGCTGAGAATGGCTTAGTGCGCTTATGAGTGCTTCATCGACACTGCAAAACTCAGTCAGACCTAGTTCGAAGCTTTCCACTTACATGTAACTTCCAGTATTACTTTTTTAATGAATTTTCTAAAAAAGGCTGTGGTCGTGGCCGGCCCGACTTAAACCATTTGGTTAGAAACTAAGCCATAAAACCTCATCTAACTAACTACTGAATTTTCTAATCAACTGATAACATGCCGATGAATATTTAGTAAATAATATTTCACACGTTGTACTACTAAATATTGCATAGATATGTATTCAAATTTTCACAGCATTTTAAAAGATATCTCTGATAAGTATTCTTTATGTCATACTTCAAGTTTAGCTTGACATATAGACTGCAAGGATACATCCTCACAAGTAGATAAACTTATCAAGTAACTCACCATACTCATCAACTGTAAATTCTTTCTCTGATTGCACACCATGATGCTCCACATATATTTTCCATTTTCCCAACATGGGGTCAGAGGTCATGGGTAGCTCGAGACTAATTAATCCTTGCTTACCAGTGACTGACAGCCATTGAGCAATGCGGACCCCACTGGGTGTCTCTACCCATATCTTATCAACCTAATTAGTATCAACCAGAAAGAAAAGGATATTTCGATATCAGAGTAGTAGCAACATTTAGAAGAACAGACATCTTAAAGTAGTGGATGGTTGATGTCCTACGTAGGATGAAAAAAATCAAAGTACAGATAATTTGGCTGTTGTACCTATGAAGCAGTGTATATATGTATGTACCAAGCATGCATATAACACCAAATGGTAGCCAATAGAGAATATGTGGAGGGGACTCTATAGCTACAGCCTTTCCACCCCTTCCCTAATCCCCCACCAATCTTTATTTTGAAGGGGTCGTTTGTCTTACAGCTGTAAGGGTGTGACAGGCAATAATCATTTGTGCGTGCCTTATTAAGCAATTGAAGCTAAATGTTCAATTTGAGCTAATGCACAAGTTCTTATTTTCTGACACATTGTTGTGATAATGATACATAGTTCAATGTCTTGAGAGATTGGTTACGGAAGTTTCATTCTGAAGGTATTAACCAGTCATTGTGAAAATTCCAAGTACCTTGTAGGGCATTGCCAGACCTATCACAGTTATGTCTTGCTACTTTTCAATTGACAACAACAATCAAAATGAAATTCGAGGAAACTGAAAAGTTTCTTAACATATACAGTGTTTACTAAACTAGTTGCAGGGGACTCTGTAGCTATGGCCCCTTTACCACCAACCCCACCATTTTTTTATGTTGAAGGTATGTTTTTCTTAAAACAGCTGGAAGGCAAAGACACTCAAAAATCTTTTGCATACTTCTATTCTGCAGTTATAGCTGAACATTAAATTAAAGCTAATGAGCCTAAATTCTCATTTTCTGACTAATGTTTGTGCTATAAAAATATAGCTTAATGTCTTAAGAGATTGATAATATTAGTTTCACTCTGAGGATATCAAACACAAAATATCCCTATGAAGTACCCTGTAGGGTATTGCCGGAACTATCATGGTTGGGTCCTGTACACTGTTTCTATTAAGGGTCAAATGGGGTAACAAAACCCCTAAAAATAAATAAATGAAGAAACAAAAGAACAAACTAATATGGAAAAGTAAAAGCAAAATGCTTTAAGTAACTAAAAAATAACTAATTTTTTTCCATGTTTCTTTTTAAAAGCTATCTTGTTGGATACTACCAGAGTCCATTCAGTTCAAGTTAAACATTCTAACTAACAAACTGGTTTTATTTGGTTTTGTTTGTTGACATAAAAGGATGCAAAACAATGCAGAGGAGTAATTGTAATTTTTGGATTGAATGACTAAGGAAGAACTTCCCAGTTGTATAGCTTTGTGTTACACTACATTGCTACACATTTATAGAAGCTTACACTAAATGAACATGTATGTGCAGCTGCATTTAACTAATGTACATTGCTATCTGTACAGTAGCTATTTTTACCCTTATATTGTTTAATTTCTGTGCTGTGTTACACAATATACTGCAATATATTTTCATAAATTGACCATACACTGCTGCAATCATGCCATGTATAGTTTCTTTATAAATACAATATTTTAAAGCTACCATAAATGTTGAAATATGAACCTGCAGCCTTTAAGCTACATTCCTATATATATTTGTACAGTAGTTGTAACACACTTTATTCACTTATTTTTGTAGCTGTGTTAAGCTATACATCTGTTGACAGCTAGAGCAAACTTTACTGAGGTACCTTAACAAACCTTTATTACTTTTGTATTTTTACATTACATGATACCCCAACTACATCTTACCGTTGCTTTATCTGCTCTCAGATTCTGATCCAAGGAGAGGACTCTGAATTTAACTAGAAAACAAAAAGCGGAGACATCCAAATACAAAACAGCTCTTCACCTAAATGACAGCTTCTTTTTTTTGTACCAACACAATCAGGAAATTGCCCCTTAAACCCCATTCACATCCCTCATACAATTATTTTTGTTGTACGATTTTATCTGGGCTTCGACGTAGGTATGATTGCAAAAGGAGGATTTGAGTAGTGTTCACATAAAATGTGTGGTATGACTGTAAGGTCTGTTGTGGGTTTAACGTAGGACAATCATAGGACCTTGCTACCATTCTGAGGGCCTCATATTACTTACAAATCGTACGAAAGTCGTACATCTATCGTAACAACGTCATATGACATTGTAGGGCATCGCATGACAGACCTACGACATGAGCCTGATGTGGAGAATTTATACGATGCAATAATTTTGAACATGTTCAAAACTCTACAACAGCATTTTCTGCTGTACATCACCTGAATTTCGTGTGACACACTCCTGACTGTCTAGGAATTTCTGCTTTCTTGTCATAGACCTGTTATATACTTGTTGTGCGATGAATGTGAACGGAGCTTTATGCTGCAGATGCTGATACAAATGTTTTGTAATAATACAAATGTTTTGTAATAATTGTAATTGAATTAAATACTGTACATGCTAGACTCTATTTACAAATGTACAGTATTAACCAAAACAGTGTTCTTCTGGGGTTTACTGTTTACACAGCATAACATTTATGTACTCTAACCTAAAACAGTATTTTTGTTAGTTTTACATGTATTCCCTGACTGAACAAGACTTGAAATAAAACTGAATAAACATTGCTCTAAAAACATTTATTATCATAAAGATTGTTAGAAAATTATATAATGACATGCACATTGCTAGCTGGATTTAAAAAATGACACATTGCCTGATTACAACTGCAGGAAAAAACTTCAATCTTGAATGATAACCTAGAAAGACGCTCAATAGAAAACCAAAAGAAGTCATCAATTGATTGCTTCAATGTGGTACTTTGTGGATGAACCTTGCCACTGTGTTTGTCCACAGTACCTGAACAAGTGACTAGATAGGTACAGTACTGTACTTTTTGATTTCATTCCACTACCTTACTACAGTGGTTAAGAGGAGAGGCTCACTGAAGTACCAATTGTCAAACAGGGCTGTAGACACATGATGTAGTCTTACAACAAAGAGGAAACATTTTACAAGACATCTCTGACTCACCTGTTTGTCCTGGCTTATAGATTGGCTTATCACTTTCAATAAATGTCTCAACCTTGAACTTCTCAATCTGTATATCTTTTTCTGCCCATAAAGTGTATTCCAATAGGGAACTAAGTAGTCCATCCTTCACATGAACTGATATTGTAGCAGCTGATGATGAACCTTGAAAGCCCAATTCTGGAACCTATAAAAGAAGCAAATCTGACTAAAAATAATACTGTGGCCTTCTCAGGAACCTTTTCATATATGGAAAGAGCAAATTATCTGACAAGATACTTATTTTATTCATTTCATGTACAGTATTTGTTTCTTCACATCAGCAGATAGAACATGTACAAGGTAAAGTTAAATTTGATAAACAAGTAGTTGTGAAAGAAAGTACTATAAAAAGATAGGAATCTTAACAAAGTAGAACACTCCCTGTACAAAAATTAGCTAAACTAGGGAAATACAAAAAAAAGAAAAAAAAAAAGAATTTAAATGTGTTCTTCTGAAGCAATAACTGACTACGCTACCTTATTTCAATTTGCAAACAAGGAAAGCCAAATTGCTCTAGATACAAGGGCATTTTCATGTTGACACCTTCTGTATATACTGTATGTTACCCAGGGGAGGAGACTAAGGGTGGGGTGAATCTCCTTTCCCAACAATTGGAATCTTTGCAGGCCTTGAATTTTGTGGTATGCGAGTGCGATTGCACACCATCACTCACCTCAAATCCCTGTGAGAAGTGTGATTTTTTGCACACCTAAATAAAGAATGAGAACTTGGGTAAATCTATTAAAGATAATAAAACAGCACACCTACCACTCTCCTTAATTTCCTGAGGAGTGTGATTTGTACAGTAGCACACCTGGAAAATCTAAAACTCAAGGCCTGCTTTGTCAGGATTCAGAAGAAAGGGAGTCTTCCTTGTTCTGTATGAAATGTATGCCTCCCATCACACTAATACAACAGGAGATGCTTCGAAAACAGCTCTACAGTAGCATAATTCTTCTAATGATGCAAACCGTGAATCCGTGATGTGTTGTCCATTTTAACAGAATACTGTGAATTCGGTGCGTAGTAATGCCATGTTTTGACTTCATGTCTATGCCTGGCAAAGTTACAATTAAACTCAATAGCTAATGCCTTGTAAACTATGTATTTAGTAAGTTTTGTGTATTATAAAGAAATCTTATCTCTAAACACAAAAATAAGGAGTGGAGGGATGGAAGATTCAAACAATCAGCCTGTCTTACTGTCTGTTTATCTGAGGACATCTTTGCATTAGATCCCCCTAAAATGTAACCTCTTATTCAAAATGGCAGCAACATTGTGTCTAATTCCCTTGAGATGCACTTTAGGTTCTTAAGGGTTGTAGGCTATCTAAATATCTTTATAGGCTACAACAGTATATTTCAAACTGTGTGCACTTACAGTAGCTTTATAGGAATGTTCCCAAATAAGACCAGTTGATGTGTTTGGCCCATTTGTACTCTAAACTGAACTATTCATGTTTATCTGTACACTCTCTCTTATCATGATTAACCTTAAAATGATGGAATTGTTCTTTTTCTTTTTTTTTTATGATCAAGCTGAAACAGCCCAGTTGGCATGCACATTGCAGGGGGCAAGTTGCAATGTGGGTCTACTTTCCTCACATCTTTGATGAGGTCTTCCACATCCTTTTCTCTTTTACCTTAAGTGAATGTTCTTAGACATACCATAAATTCCAAACAAGCATAAGGAAACTCCATGAAATGTAACACAAGTTCTGCTTCATTACTGTCTTTGGTAAGCAATACTTTGATGAGCACTGGTCCTTTCATTTCATACAAAGTTACACAAAGTATTTCAGTAGAGCCTTCGATGAGAACTTTTGGTAAGGTTACCAAATATTTATCTGGTAAATTTCCACTGCATGAGAAAATAAAAGCACAAAAATGTAACAAGTAAGCAACACATTCCAGCACTCTGGTTGAAGCTTGCATGAATTCTTGAACCAAGCCCATTTAAGTCATGGTCAAGTTGTCAACAATCTTTTATCTTATATTTTCACAGAAAGTCAAGTTTCTAAGAATTCATGCTTAAAAGATTCTCAAATCACCAAGTTACAATACTGTACATCACAATATTTCAACAGGAATTAACTTTCATGGCAACTTACTATAATTGTACTTCTCTTAGGTGACTGCTCTGTTCTTACACCCCTACAGTATGTTCCAACACCTGTATATTCTGAGAAGTCTACCTGTGGCACAGTGTTAAGGCCTGTATACACGAGCAACTTTTCCAAAAACATTTTCAAAACATTCACTTGCAACAAACCCAAAACACGCTTGTTTTCAATTTGTTGTACAGTGCACAGTAGACAGGGTATGCGAGAATTTTAAAACATTTTGAAAATGTTTTCAAAGAAATATCATATCAATTCTTTGAAAAACATTTTCAAATTGTTTTCAAATTGGGAAGTTCCCTGTCTACACTGTACAACAAACCGAAAACAAGCATGTTTTGGGTTTGTTGCAAGTGAATGGTCTAAAAATGTTTTTGGGAAAGCTGGTAAACTTAAGGTGAGGATACGGTGAGAAGATCAGTTAAACATATAAAAAACCGGTAGAGATGTCAGAACACATGGGTGAGGGTACAACTCCTTAATTCTTACTATTGTTTACATCAGCTTGATTCTAGGCCTAGGTTATCAGGTTGAGAAGTCTAAGCCTTGGGTATCCAGTTAACAAGTAGCATATTTTCAGTGGCCTTTGAAAAAAAAGTTAACAAGTATAAGGTTGAAGTCCTGGGTAAAGTAGATCAGGTTTATCCCTATGGTTGGGCTATCTGGTTTACAAGATCTACATTTTTAAGGTTAAGAAATGGGGTAACAGGCTTAACAAGCAGATACAATCTACAGGTCTGGCAACCACAATGTGAGATACATTTACAGCATTGGGATTTTTCCATTTGGAAACACTCTGAAAGTTCTGTAACTAATCAACTTGATTGCAAATTTTGGGGAATCCAGACCATCTACCAAAGTCTTCAAGTAGTAAGACTTGCTTATAGCCATTCTATTGTGAAGGTTAATTTTAGAACATCTTACCAGAACTGTATAAATTTTTGCAACATTTAACAAACACATTTTGCAAACACTGTATAGCTAGGTTCCACCAGAAACTCAAAAAGGGGGGCCCAGGAGATTTATAACTGCTAAACCCTGATTCCAAATTGATGATGTCCTTGGTCAAAGTTAAGTGTGTTCAGGGGACAAAAGCTTGCTACAAGGCCCCAGCTGTAAGGTGCAATTTGAAGCAATTGGAAGGCAATTTAAAATGCAAGTTCACACATAGCTGCAAAAGTATCCTCTTCTTAAATTAGAAACCAAGGTATTGACAATTTATTACATTTGTATGGAAATGAAAAGGGGGATTTTAAACCCCCCCCCCCTTCTCCTTCCTTGATGGAAACCCTGCTGTATACAGCTGACAAGGAGGGAAGCTGACTTATCACCACACAGTCAAGGTAATGCTATTGTTACTGAAATACTGGTATAACCTGGGCATACAGCAACACAGTACCTCCGGCCTTTAAGCAATAAAATATGTTTGTGTATGCACATGGAGGACAAGTTATGGGAGGAGTTATAATTAATTTGCATAATTGGGAGAATTCCACTGTCTGGAATGAAGAAAATGGCCCTAAACTTAAGGCCATGTCTTGGTGTAGGCATATAAGGCAGCCAAAATTCATGAGTTCGTGTTACAGGTATAGGACAAAAACCATATACGTGTAACACTAACTCATGAATTTCGGTTTTGCCCTATATGATGTGAAATCCAAACACTCTTCTTCTTCTTAAGGGTACTCCAATGCGCCCTTGCTGGGCATTCAATGGAGGATAGTTGGTGTGAATTTTTTATTGAGACTGAAACCAGCTATTTATTGCCCTCTTGAAAGTGGTCTCATTATCCAGTTGGGGTATGTCTGAGGGGAGCTTGTTCCAACTGGATATGGTTCTTGGTAAGTATGATTTGCCAAACACACCAACACTACAAGTAATGTTTTTGAAAGACTGTGAGTTTAACCTGGTGCGACTAGAATGGGGAACAAAAATATTCTGAGTAGGGATGGCCAACTGATTATGTAAAATTTTGTTACAAGTAAACAGATCGGTAATACTACAACTGCATTCAAGAGTGGGCCAATTTAGAGATGAATCGACATAATGTCAGTAATGCTTGAGGTTCTCTTGAAGCGTCCCGTGACAAACCTTCCGGGCGTAGACTGGATTTTTTCAAGTTTCTTTTTACCTGTGGTAGTTTGAGGAGACCAAATTTGGGAAGCATACTCTAGTTGGGGATGCACATAGATCAGATAGGTCTTTTCTTTAACATGGGAAGGACAGCCATGTAAGTTAGCTGATAGGAAATTTTGAGACCTAGTTGCTCTGGCAGCAACGTTATTTATGTGAGGGGTCCAAGAAAACTTGGGAGTCCCAAGGTAACTCCAAGACAGCAGGATGACTTAACAGACTCAAGATTATGTCCTGCCAATTTATAAGTAAATTTGAAGGGTTTAGTTTTCAAGGTGGTGGTAAGATTATAACATTTATTTGGACTGAATTCCATACACCAGTCATTTGACCACTTGGATAGGGAGTCAAGGTCGGATTGCAGGATATTTTGGTCGACTGGAGATTTTATCTATCTATCATTCTACTCGCTCTGCATTCTGTGGAATGTGAGCTACCGTACTCTATGTTTTGTCAAACGTTGATGTCAATCAATTTAGAGCAGTCACCAACTGAGAATAAAATTTTAACAACCCCACTAGAATACAATTTTGGGTGATGAATGTCTGTCTTTACAAATTAATGATGGATCTAACCAGGCACGGTGGAACAGAAAAAATATTGGGGGGGGGGAGTTGAGTGCCAGGAAGACTAACTAAGTGGAGCACCATCATCAGTCGGCACGGAGCATACAAAAAAATTTTTGCCTTTACAAACCCTCCAGATGGCTGGAAACGGCCCAAGTGTTCTAAGCTGCATGTACCCAACATTGAAATGTGGATCTCATGTCTGCCATTTCTCAATAAATGAAAAAAACAATCAATCTATGAAAAATGGTAATACATGTTTCTATGCGGAGTGCCACCATCGGTTGGTGCGGAGCTGACAAGAAAATTTTTGGCTTTACAAACCCCTCAGATGGCCGGAAATGGCACTTCCCGAGTGTTCTAAGCTGCATGTACCCAGCCTTGAAATATGGATCTCATGTCTGCAATTTCACAATTAATGAAAAAAAAAATCAATCTATGAAAAAGGGTAATACATGTTTCTAAGTGGTGCACCACCATCGGTTGGTGCGGAGCTGACAAGAAATTTTTGGCTTTACAAATTACCCCTCAGATGGCTGGAAACAGCACTTCTCGAGTGTTCTAAGCTGCATGTACCCAACCTTGAAATATGGATCTCACGTCTGCACGTGGCAAATATTCAGGTGGGGGGGGGCTTAACATACCTTTAGCCCCCTCACTTTTTTCAATGGGGGCTTAGCCCTTGAAGCCCCCGATTCCGCCGCCACTGGATCTAACTTAGTTGCGTTACACACAATAAAACACAAGACATTTGCGCAATATTCAAGAACATCAATAGCACTACGAGCAGGCATAACCAAAACAAGGTTAGTTGGCCTAAGTTACCTTTCACGGTATTGTCCTGCTGTAGCTGTTGTAGAACTAGTTGTCTCTCCAGATGTCAGAATGAACAAATGAGCTGAGACAAACAGGCTAATGAGACTTAATTCTTTCCACGCCATCTTCTGTGTCGTGACCGTACTGTGCAAGGCCTAGGCCTAGGCTAGGCAACAAAGTAACTAATGCAGCTGTCAACCTTGCTGGACCTCCCCTTCACGCAAGTCTCATCACTCGTCAGGTGGCCAGCTAGCTCAAGTTGGGCGATGTATGTAGGCTACTGACAAAACGTTGGAAAGTGACTGATGGTAACTCGTACCTATACCCTAGGTTACAAAATGAAGTCTGTTCTTCGCTCCAGTTGAAAGGGAATTACAAACTTTTTACAAAGTATACGATTCGCAACAGTGGCCAACGCTTTCCACACTGCTGACAGAGATAACCTCAGCGCTCATAAACATTGGGTCTTCCCATCAACGTATGCATACAGCTGACTTATGCGGAGTTTAAATGTACGATGAACAGCTGATTTTGGATCACCTACTTTGTTCATCCGCTAGAGTAGTTAGCACCTCTTCTCGATGGGTTTAATATTGTTTAAAGTACTCTGTTTTCACAACGAGACAATCCAAACACTTCGAAGCATTTAAACCGAATGATTCATCGCTCCGTTTACAATATTTTTAATGTTTTCAAGTAACCTCGTTAAACATTGGAACTGTACAGAGGAATAATACATAATAATTTTATACTAAAAGTTTTCGTTCTTCCGGTTTGAGATGGGTTGGAAGTTTCCGGGAAACTTTGTTCGGTTGGTGTTTGTTTATCTTGTAAATGTGAGGTGACAGATTGTCGATGTCTTTGCTTTTCTCTGGAGTATCCGTGGCGACAGCTTGGCTGTGAGAGTCAGTTGCTCGCTCCTGAATTTCTTAGAATTTATTGTTTAAGTAGGTCTTCCGGTGAACTGATTGTCGTCGATCGTATTAGACGGAACCAATCTGCAACCACAGGCTCAACACTTACATCACACAACGTCATTTTGGAGGATAAACTAGAGCACCCGCCATTGGTGTAACTTCGACTACCGTGAACAAGGCGATCAGGGCAAAAAACCCCCCCGGCACCTGTGAAAGCTGAGTGTGGTGAGTCGGAACTTTGCCAACCCCCAGATAGAAGTACGAAAAATCTTTTCCCCCAGGCTTTCTAAAAACTGTCCAAAATTGCAGTGTTCCTTACAATTAGGGGCACGTGTCCCCCATCCATTTTAAAGATTTTCCAGAAATTTTAAAATGAATCACAAAGGCGTTTAGGCATTAGATTTCTGGAGGGGGTAGGCCTAGTGTGAGGGGTCTGTATCTGACTGACTGTTGAATCTATATTAATCATTTTTTATCACAAGTCGTTCTCACTAATCAAAATTCTCGCAAATCCTTCTCAACGTATCAAAATTTTCGCGCGCTCCGCGCACTGCAGCCTCATTACCTGGTTGCGTTTACGATAAATACCGTCTCAAATATATTCGCATTATTCAATGGTAAGGGTTCAACAATTCGCTGATTGTTCTTGTGCATGAGAGTCATTATGGAGAAGCAGGGCATTGTAAGAATGCAAAGTAGTGGAATTCAGGGGAAGACTCGTCTTCTAACTGGTGGACTCGTTTTGTTTGGAATTTAAAGTGTTTCAGTGCTCAAAGTCTATAAACATCTTTTTTTTTATGAAATCGATTTTAATGCAAAATTTCGGCGCGCTTTGCGCGCATTCTTGACGATACACTCCACATATCTTACAACCATTATTAGGGCAATAATACATTATTGCGACCAAAACACTTTTCAGAAAGAAGGACATCTCCGACTTCTGCAGAGACCCTGCAAAGTAGAGAATCTTAGAGCATTGTAATGGCATGAGTAGCATATAGCCTACGGTAACATTCGCAGCAGGTATTTGCCGTTACACATTTTTTATTATGAGTGCCATGCCACAGTCAAAATTTCTCAATAATGATAATTTCTATGTAATTAATTGAAAGATTTGCCAAAGATACCTTCATTTTGCATCTAAGCCACCTTACCTAAACAAGATTTTTTCAAGGGGATGAGTTGGTACCCCTCCACTTACACCTTTTTCTATACAGTCAACCAAAAGTAAGAATTACTTAATTGTGAAAGTTTTCCAATATATGATCAGTTCGGAAATTTGTCAAAGATAGCACCATTTAACATCTAAGCCATCTTAAATTAACAAAAAATTCTCAAATTTCTCAAAGGGGAGATCCCTTTAGACCCCTCCTCCAGGACATCATCTTCACAAGGTGATAGAGGAAGGACTCTCTCCGGGTGCAAACTACCCTCGATTCCGAATATGCACAATTTACACCGGCCTTTTGGACAGATGTGTCTTTGGTGGGCTTGAAGCACCATCTTCTATTGTGCCCCCTCCCCATTCACCAACCTCTGACGGCGCCACTGTTTATTCGGTTTCGTTCCACGTGCATTATCAGGATATCTTAATATTCGATTTTAGGCTGTCAGCAACGCATACCGGTAAGCCTCAGAATTTTCAATTTTTCGTAGGCCTATTTATAATGTGAACAAAATGTCTTCTTATAAAATTTCTAGGAACATGAAACATCTGAAAACTGGCAATTCTGGGCATGCAGTGATGAGGCACGGGAAGTACCATTTCCTGCAATCTAGGCCTAGGGGGTATTTTTGGCAAAAATCCCCGTGGCGGGACGCTCCGCGCGAACCGATGGTCGCGCTCCGCGTCAGCAGTATCCCATGCAGCGAATCTCACTCTCACCAGTCACTTAAAGTTGACAGCCCTGCATTTAGGCCTAGTTATTGTTTCAGAATAAGTATGGGGCGACTGCTTATGACATTCGCATCAAATTGCATCTAGGACTTAAATTCAAACATCTTTTCAGAGCGTAAGGGAACCCCTCCCCTTTAATTGAACCCCACCGCCATGACTCTTGCGGTCTGAAACCGTTCATTCAGGGCGTCCCCAGAAGAGCTTCCTACGCCTTGATTGCCAACGATCTTTTGATCGTTATATAGCCTATAATACATTAACAGCGATCCCAGGGACATGGGGACATGTCCCACAATATCTGAGAAATCGCCCAATGACTTTGATTTTTCACACAGTTAATTATTTAAAAATATGGGGTCACCCCCCCCCCCCAATATTGAGAACAAATCGCCGCCCTTGCTATTATCATGCATAATCATTGCTCCTCATGCTCCTCCTGGCAGCTTTTTAACAGTTTAAGAATTCAAGAGTATACCGTGCCTGCGTAGCAGGCTGTACGGCATATTCCTTGTTCAGTCATATCATATGTGTTTTGGGAAGCTGAGGAGCTGAAGAAACAGAGTCCGCGGAGGTCCACTCCGCGGAGGTCCACTCCGCGGGGTAGAGTTCACCCTGCATAGTTTGAATCAGAACTACAGTATGAGGGTAAGTTTCCCGAAAGAGATCTGTTCAAAACTTGTCAAAAATTCTGTATTTCAGGAGAGAAAGTAGACAACTGCTTGTAAGTAGCTCCCAAGTTGTCCCTTTTACAATGTTAATATTTTGTTATGTTAATTTTGTTAAGTTCTAGCCTACACGTTGAGGTGTACACAAGAATAGGTGTCATGGATAAAAGGGCCATAAGGGGCGTGGATTGAGGGCGTTGTTTCCTCTAGTCTATATTTCTCCAGCAAGGGATTGCTTCAAGTTGTCAAAAAAAGCCAACTTTTCACCATTAACAATTCTTCATGAAAGTAAGCAAATAAATCTCCTTCCAGCTTTTGTCCGATTCTGCGACATTTGACAAAGCACCGTGGTATAGAAGCAATAGCCTATGATTCACTCGACAGAAAGTATTAATTGACACTGAAAAGCTCAATAATTTTCAAAAACACTCATTAATATTACATTATAACTTCCTGAAGGCATGACAACAAAGTGACCGGCTGAAACTGCAGATACTACCATGGTCTTCACGTCTATCGTTTCACATTCGGTGAATAAATCCACACAGTAATAATAGTGACCAAGCTGATAGTCATTTCCGGCCTCGGGATTTGTATAACATTCGATGGCCCTCTAATCATAAACTGTTATTGTTACTGTTATTTTATTCTTTTTTGCTTTTAATCTTTTAAGTTTTTCAGTCATTTGGTTTTGCTTTCCTTTAAATCTTTTTTAGTTTTTATATTTTATTATTTTTTTTTATTTTTATTGTTTCCTTTGTTCTTTTTCATTTGTTTGTTATTTTAATTTTTCTGTTTATTTTTTACTTTTCTATTAGTTTTTTAATATTTTCCTCTTTCCTTTCTTTTTGGCCTCCATTGGGTTTTGTTGCTGGGTTCCCAGGCTCCTTGGAAGGTTTTATCATTGTGTGCGGCGTTTGGTATTCTGTTCTTTTGCTATCTAGGTTTAAATTCTCAGGTTTTCTTTCTAGCTTCCTTTGCATGTTTAGTTTTCTTATATCATTGTATACTTAGTACGTTGCATGAAGAAGGACGCTTTGTGTCCGAAAATTTGAGAATAACGTATTAGTGCTCTAAACGGGACTTCTTCTGTAGTTTATATTTTGTTTTGTGTCCTGTTGTTATGAGTTTTACGTTAACACACGCACACACACACACACACACACATATATATATATATATATATATATATATATAGGTCGATAAAGGTAGTAAAAAGTGCTAAAAGTTTGCGGAAAATTCC
>WURT03281583.1:0-21352 GCA_009936505.3 Holothuria glaberrima
ATAAAGTTAAAGTAAAGTAAAAGTTAATCAACTATGACGTCATGAATACTCCCCTATTAAATTTACAAGAAAGAAAGCCCCCTTTGTCCTGTTGCGGATCGGCTGTTACAGGTTTTCGTTGGCTTGCTATAGTCTACTGCACATTTGCTGTCACGTATACTCTTCAAAATTCTCCTGTTTAAATGACATAGACGAATCTAAAATAGCAGTATTTTCTAAGTAGCTTAAGTCTATAACCCACAGTGTTTGTCGCTGTTAAATCTATTGTAAGTCACGAGACGTGGGTGCTTTTAAGCATCATCTCTTTAATTCTTTAGATGAATATTTTATGATAAATTCTTTCGGCTATCAGTTTGCAAGGTGTGCTTGTGTACTGTAGAAACCAATTTCGCATTTTTAATAATTAATTCCGTCTCATCCTTTGATCTGCATTGCAAAACCTATCGCAGCGAGAAAAGAATCCTCTCGTGAAAACCACTCACTGGTCGCAGCGTTCGGATAAAAATGACGATAGACGATGCGCGAACATTCAAGTACTATCAACAGGCTAAAAGTTAAGTGGATTGCTATTGACAAGCTCAGGTCATCCGTAAAATCGTAGAAATTAGACCTTTTACATGGCGACGATATTTTTATTTTGTTGATAATTGATTTTCCTTGTCAGTCTTCCTTTTTGCTTATTTTCTTTCTCCAGAGGAAATGGCCTCGAGTATTAATAATAATTCGCGTCATGCTTCGCTTCTTACCACATTTTCATGTAAGCACAATATTGACTAACTGCGCATGCGTATAACTGCGTATAATAATTACCTGATTACGATTACCTGATGGATGATCTTTATTTTATATTTTTTTACTTTTTTTGTAAGGTTTCCCAGGGTCTACATCACTAGATGAAAAACATAAACAAGTAAGTAATTGTGGCGTAATATTAGGTTTCTCTGTCAAAGCCAAGTACGGTACTTAACTAACACCAATAATGCTGCAGTCAACGGATGTGTTCATACTTTTGACACAGGAAAGCTGAATGCGAAGGGTAGTAGCAGTCGGGGTGAAAATGGCGGGAAACCTATTCATTCGCAACGTCCTACCTTCCAAGCCCATCAAATAGAAACACAAATTCCATGGAAAGTAGGTTTACCCCATGATTAAAATTGAAGTGCATTGTAGGTTACCATGGTGATGATTCTGTCATTGTTATCATATCGGTAGAGAAGGCTTTAAGTGACTTTCTTGTCATTCTTGTTCTTCTACATCTATTTTCAGCGGATATTAATATCTTTGAATAGATAATGCTGAACATGTTTGCTTCTTCCGAGGTCATTACAAGGAACGCACACTTACATATCTTCTTATTTAACTCAGAAAGAGCGAAAGTCGAAGAATGCACAACATTTAATAATAAGGCATCGTTGACACTGTACCGGTAAAATATGCACGGCTTTTGAAAACTTGCAAAGTGATAGCGCTTTTTAGATTAAGCAAGTTTAAAATAAAGCATTATTTATCTTAACAACGTTTGCCTAGTTCATTTACAATAACTTAAATGTTTTTTTTTGTTTCTAAAAGGTTTTGGAGACGATGATATGTGTCTGGCATTACCGAACCTTCTATGCTTCTGTAGCCCACGTGGAAGGATCATGGGATGCTACCGCAGCTTTCTGGAGCTCATGAAAGGAAAGCGATTCCTATGACGCCCTCTTTACCGAAAGTTAGATCGATTTTCGAAGGTTTGTGTATAGATCTATGAAGTAATATTCATGAATAAGGAAACTCATTCAAAGTAGCAACAAAAAATAAAACAAATGTATAAATGTGAATACGAAAACTTCAGTCTCGATGTCAAGAGGTAGGGGAGCTGCTTCACCATTTTCAGCACCAGAAAGTTTTCAAAAAAAAAAAAAAAACATTGCTATAAACATATCGCACACCTTGAAAACAGTCGAGACGTACCCAAGTTGGTGAAAAATCACCCTTTTCTTGGAGAAAATTTACCTACCATGGAAATCCTTTTGATCAACTTTGAGCAGTTTTTACTCAACATTTTCGGAGGAGGCATACGGAACCAACCTTGGGTGAAAGTTTAGTAACTAACTGTTTTTAAAGTGCAACACCACGGTGTAATATCCCTCCCCGTGTAAGTCATTCCGCCTCTTCAACACCTAGTCTGGCTACCATCCTGAGACAATAATTTCATCGAACCGATAAAGGTGACAGTACCACCACAAGTAAGCGTATGTAACCATTGGAGAAACTGTAGAAGGAGGAATATTCAGAGACCTCTATAAACAGTTCGGGATATTCTCCCTTTGGGAGAAAAACTTAAATTCTCCGGAATCGGGGAAAGTTAGTATGCAACACATTGTATAGGCTTGCTAGCCTAACATAGACAAGGATCAGCAAGACCGAAGACCACTCAAAACTTGCATTTTCTCAAAACGGCGTTCTGAAGCACCGACAGGGACGTAGCTTTTTGGTAGTTATGAGAATACAACTACCGAATATGCATTTAATTCCATTCCATTGGACAGGCAAATTTTGAAAGGGAGTTCCAGCCCATTCGCCGCTGACCGTGTACACAAATAACGCCTATAGTTGTGAGCAAAATATGCATTATGACGGCGCTCATGACCAATTTTTCTCCCGATTGTGAGGAAAGTGGATTCTCCCCTTAAAGGGGAGGGAACCCCCATCTCCAAAAGTAATGAAACGATAAACAGAAACGATGTCTACTATCAATAAATTGTGTTTAGACCCAAAATGCTTATCATTTCCAAACAAGTTCTAAAATTTTAAAAACTCCTTCCCATTTCAACGTAACCCCAAACCAAACGCGCATTAAGGTTAATTTCACCTTCTACTGAGTTCTTGCTGTAATTGCAAAGTGTTATACTTAATTAGTTTGATATTTACATCCATATTCAATTGAAAAAGATCTGTTTAACCCTTTTTCGACGGACGTTTTATCACCTCTGCAAATCAGTGACAAGGTAATGTCACGCGAGCGTCATGAAATTAATTATTTCACACCCTGACAACGTAATAATGACAGATTTATTTTAAGCTCAAGTGATTGTACCGTCGTCTTCGACAGTAAATGAAATTCAAATTAGTTGCACAGTGTTTATTCATTAACGACTGACTTGTGAGGGTTCAGACAATCGGAAAATTGGGGCAAGATGACGATTTTGTGCAGAAAATGAGTTTTTACACAGCAAGTTTGTTTCAGATATTTGGGTCAAGTTTTCATGCAAGTAGTTTTACCCTTTTTTGTGCGTCACGAAGATGGAAAATAGCAAAAACGATTACTTCTTAGTCAGTCTAATGTGATGTCACAGATAGCCCATTACCTAAAGTAGGCCTACAAAGTGGGCATATTTTCAACAGAAGAATGGCTTTGACATTCAGTTTTAAAAATAATCAGGGATTCTTGCTCGTTTGGGGGAAATCTTCATCTTATTTTTTCGAATATTCCTTTCACTAAAACTAAGAAATAACAAATCGCTTTTGACATGAAAAACGCTCAAAGAGAGCACTCTTTCAACTTGTTTTTAATTGAAATACATACGCTATCTAAAACAGTGTTGTAAGCAGGTTTAAGAGGCTAATGACGTCACAAATAATTTGGAGAATAAAAAAGAATGTCATTTTCTATGTTATTTAGTTTTTACTGTCATCCCTCAATATTGCTTTAAAATTAACACACCAAGTAAAGATCGGACACGATATTTTCTTCGAGTTCAAGAATTACATAATTAAACCGTTAAATTTCATTTTTGCACGGTTCTTAAAAGAAATAAATGATGTTTACTTTCGAATGAAAATATCGAAAATCGCTTTCTAACCCGGCGGGAATTTCATCCTCCATTATCGACCCTCTTCTAAAAGAAACTCTAAACATGCAAAATAAAACGCTGGTTGTTAGGGGCTAGTTTTAGCACAAAAGCAAAAAAAATTGAACATTCTTCCCCTTCTATCCGAAAAGTCGTTTCTAAGAATCCAACCCTTTCAAAGAGGTAACCGTTGTC
Source organism: Holothuria glaberrima (assembly GCA_009936505.3). Taxonomy (NCBI): domain Eukaryota; kingdom Metazoa; phylum Echinodermata; class Holothuroidea; order Aspidochirotida; family Holothuriidae; genus Holothuria; species Holothuria glaberrima. The sequence goes on from WURT03281583.1 coordinate 4,029, forward strand.
TTTTGCAACAATTTCTGTCTTCTTTCTGAAATCGGCACCAACACTTGTCGGTGCTAATACCGGTTTACCGTGCGACCTTAACAGCACGGCCTGCTATAGACACAAATGACTTTAACTTAAGTGCATGCTTTGTCCTTTTCCTTTAAAAGGTTTGCCAAACTAAAAGCAAATTGATAATGCAGTCTTTTGAATGAGACTAGGACAAAACTTGCGCCTCACGATTTAAAACACAACAAATAAGAGGAACAATAAGGGCTTAAAAGTGTTAAAATATCCTTATGCTGACGAAATTCAATATTATTGATACTGTTGCTAGACAGAGCACACCGCAACTTAATGTGTCTTCAGTGGAATGACGTTAACGCATTTCCGCCCCCTTAATCTTACTTCCCGAAAAGTCAGTCCAGTATATACTATAAAAGACACTTTTAATAAAAACAAAAAACAAACAAACAAAAAGGATATTTTATCCTTCGTTTTCTTTAAAAGAGGTCATATTTCGTCCTTTTAAATATTTTTATCAATTAATTCACGTAAATGCCCGGAAAGCGTGTATATTTTTGTGAGATAAAAATAAACATTTACAGTGCGCAGGTTTAAGGAACAATGTTTTAACTTCTTTGTTCTCCCTCCAGTGCTCCTTTGATTTTCCGACATGTTTTAGTTATATGTTATATGGAGGAACTGGTACTTTACTTTAATGTCAGGCAAAATGGAGTAGACCTAATGGAGAGATGATAGCTGTTTGTACTTTGCATACAAATTAAGTCAGGTGAACGTAGGGGTTGAAGAAGGGGCGGAGGGGCTGAACTGCCCTCCAGGTCGGGCAGAAAACTTTCCATTTTCTCAAGAAAAACCTACGTACCCCTGTCCCGTTCGAATGTGAATATGGTTTATGTATGTAGTATAGATAAGAAGAAAAATTCAACAAAAAGGACGTACTTGGTAGAGACTTTTTGACAGATCATTTTCCTTTACAGTTTCAAAGTATAACAAATATCGGTGGGATTAATTGGAGTTGTAAATCGCATATATAACCCGGAGAATCGAACTTCAAATACATTTTTAAGTTGAGTTTGATGTAGGCGTATATTTAATAGTGTCATAAATTTAGTAGGTTTCTGCTTTTCAAGATCCTGGTTTTCTCATCGACGTGGTTTTGTTCTTTTTTTTTACTTTTGTATACTCTGTTCCTTCGCAGTTTTTATTTTTTATTTTTCTTTATCTCTTCTGTTCATCTCTTTGACTGGTTATGTTTGTATTCTGTGTTTTGTAGTCTGCGTACATGTTGTACCTTGTTTGTCGTATTTCAACGCAAAAAGATAATTTCCTTTGATAGTTTGTGAGTATAATGACGTGGATTCCTCTTTATCTGTTTCTTGTTAGCATGGATTTAAAGGATGATTTTTAACCCAGGAATGAAGCGCCCCCTAATTCTTCTTACTCCTCATTTTTTGCTGGATGTTACCTACCTGGAGTCACAAAATTCCCCCAGTACTACAATGCCCGATATTACAATACTTCGTCAATTCATTTCATGTAGTCAACCCATAAAACACATTCTTGTTAATTACACTGAATAAATTACTACCTTGGCAAAAGGTCTGGTTGTCTTCAGGCTTGTCATATTGATTATTGTGTTTTTGTTTCTTCACATGATGCTGATAAAGTATGATATCAAAGCGGCATCTGCCTGGCTACGGACACCGCATATATTCACGTATTTAAAATTTACATCCAATCAATTCGTGCACAAACATTCACACACATACACCACAAAGTGAGCCCACAGCTGTTTAATATTTTTATATAGACAAATGTTGAATTTACTTAAGTGGAACAAATGATCTTCATATATCTAAGCTGTTTAATTTCTGCTTCGGCATAAATAATTTGTTAAGGCACGATAAAGTTAAAGTCTATTAAAAGTAGTCAACCGTAATGTTGAGCGAACTAAGAACGTGTAATGTTTCATTAGGTGAAGTGTATAAATGTTCACTCTTCGTGAAAGTTGAAGTACACTTTTCAAGTTCATTGGCACAATGAATGAGAAACAGCTCCACTGTTTTATTTCATGTTGAAAAATTTTGTATTGATGCTCATCAGTCTATTCAGTGAAAGATGCTAGGCGAAGTCTATAAATTATCACATGAAGTAGAGAATCATTAGGAAATTTCAATTTTGGGTAGTTGAAACTTCTCGAAATTAAGTTACGATACTTGGGTAAGAAGGTTCTGACTTTAATGTATTCGAACAAGAAAAGAGACGAATAATATGAAATGCTGTAGAAAAATACCAACTGCAGTGGTATGCCGAACAAAACGCTGAAATCAACAGAAATACTCAAGCACCACTGAATCCAAATTCATGTTGGAAAAATGTATTGCAAATGAAAATGACTAAGGAAAAATTGGAACATCAATGATGATACACTATGACTAACCATTAGTCGCTAATAAGATGTTAGGTGCAACCTAACATAATTTCATTACCAAGAACACTTGCATTTCAACAAACAATTAGTCGGCAAAGACGGTGTGATGCTGGAAGAAAGTGTTCGAAACAGCATATACTCTTAAGTTGAACCAAAAACCGATCAAATATACTACTTTCGGGTCAAAACTTACCATATTCTGTTCAAAATGAACCAAATTTAAAGTAATGTTTTCAACCAAAGAGAAAACGTAATCCGAAATAAATGACGCTTTTCGAGAAAAAAGATCATTCAATTTTTAAACAAAGAGTTTGTGTTATCAGTAGGTAGTCTACGACACTAGAGACTTCCGTTGACTATAAAGAGGTTGAAGGGACGAAGGGTTTCCATTTCATAATGCAAAGCGACTGAATAATCTTACAAAATTAGTGTCAAAAATGATACTTTGATTAAATTATTGACACATATCGATAAACGAAATGAACGTTTCATAAAGTATGTGAGAAGTGTTCCCTTTAATCTTTGTTAACCACATTTCAACAATGAGCTGAATGTAGAGGTAGAAAAGTTTCATTAAACACAAGTGTCCGGTTTCTTTTAAGTTCAAGAAAAAATCTTGCCTAATGCAAGCAAATTTTAAAGCACAATTTATGATGAAGAGTGTGTGATGGCAATTATCTCATACAGGCAAATCAAACTTACACTAGTCCTTTAATACTAGAGTAAATGGGATATGCAAGCGGCTGTATGTATCCAATCATTCCTTGTCAAAACACCTCATATAAAATGAACAGTTAACTGTACATGGTATTGTAAATCAGCTACAACCCACTTTTACAACAAGTTATACAAAAGGCTTCGGAAGCAATCTACATGTATTACGTAACGTTTGCCTACCATAAGACACCATCTGGACAAGAGCAACGCTTCCAGTCCAGAAACTTTTTGGAAGCTGGTGGTACTTGCTGGGATGTACATATAACGTAACTTGGCTACACTCTTCCCACATACAATACACTGATTAGTATTAAACACACTGTCACGTAACTGTTGAATCTACCAACCTACCTATCTACTTACCACGTAAGTACATATTATGGCATATAAAATGCAGTAGCATCATCAGTGGTATAGCACCCATTGGGATGCCGTCCAATGTATCCGGCGAAACAAGAATGACGTCGCTAAACGTCTTCTCTATATGAGTAACGACCGCAGTAGCGTCTACCAGATTTAAGCACTGAAATTTTGTTATTCATTATTAAAGGGAAATATTGAGTTTGTTTTACAGAAATGTTTTACAGAAAATTTTCATATTTGTTAAATCAATATTAATAGATACAGAATTATAGATTGTTCAAAGGCAGTATGATAGTTTCCTTATCACGAAATAAGGATCTCAAAGAAACAAATATTGTTAGTTGTTGCACAAAAATAATTAGTTCATCCAAACTTTCAAATACTCAGATGATGCATCATCCATAACTCTTGTAATGCATAATATTTTGAGGAGATAAAGCTATAGCTAGAGTTTATTTGTGAGACTGTCTGACTTTATAATTATTAAAGGTATTTTCTCAGTATGCCATGTTGGTGCATTTTAAACGCAATATTTCCCTTTAACACGGCTACACCATGCATCCCTACGAATGTGTTAAGTATAAACCTTCTTTTTGAAATTCCTTTACACGGAAAAATGCACAAAACAGTCTGCGTCTTGTAGTTAATATGAATATCACAGCGATAAAAATCTAGTCTGCAAGTGTTTTAATGATCTGTGAAACTCAAAATACATAATTTTTAGCAGGAGTGCAAACATCTAAAACGTCAGTAAAATACCCTGAAACTGACATATTTTACTAATCAACTACGAAACAAACTGAGGAAATAACTTTTAAACGATGAATTAAAATCAACAGGTTGATTGTTCTGATGATCCGATTTGATCGATTAGTTGAACTTATGTTAAGTTTTCAAATTATCAAAATTATCAAATTTATTGTATTCGTCCGAGAACGATGTTTTCTAAATATATAAAGGAGCACCTCTTCCCTAAATACACTTGAAGTGTTTCCAGATTTACGACTTGTATACACGTAATTTCTATTCAAAGGGGAAATCCCTTAGAATTGCACGTTGCCCTTAAAAATTGAGTAAAAAATCTCACTCAGCTCATTTAAAGGTATATGTTCATGTGGTTGTGAAATAAGGAGGACATGAAACAGAAATGAACCACGAGCTGCTATCCAGCCTTTGAATGACATAAATTAAAAATTTCGGTCCGTAGAAGGAGTGGATTTCAGTCATTATACCTTCCCCAGTGGCGGAGCTACCATATGGTCAGAGGGGCGGTCTCCCCCTCCCCCACGGACTCAAATCTACCGTCGGCGCCCATTTTAGGTTTTTACCGTATTGTGGCAGAGGGTATTTAACTACTTCGAAGCGCCCCTAGAGGTCATTCTCGCCCCTCTGAAAGAATTCCCTTGCTCTTCCTCCTTCGAAGCGAGCCTAAAGGCCATTCTCGCCCCATCTGACCGAATTTCCTTCCTCTGCCACTGCCCCCTCCTCCCTCCCTTCCCCTTGTATCCATATTAAACATCCCATTGTTAAAGCCTCTTACACTTTTGACAAATTCCAAGTGGCGTGTGCATTTTTCTTTGATACTAACATTGATGCTTCCATAAGCAATTAAACGGGTACTATGTAAATTATTAAAGGAATACATGTGTCAAATACATTGTGCCTTTTTTCTGGATTCTCAACAGAAATTTCTTTGGGGAATGTTTCCTTGCCTAACATCTCCTGGGGGTATTCATCGGCATATGGACACAATTTATACCAGAATCGAAGATCTCTCAACGATAGACGTAGCGCCTAATTTCTGCGATGACTATCTGTGCGCAGTTCAAGCTCCGGTCTCTCAAAAGCTAAACCCTCGTTATCGGACGCTTTGGGCGAATTTATCGATATTTGCTAGGTTTTAATGACAAGAGATTTACATATATTAAGACTAACAGACTGTAATTTGCGCCTGAATGAATTGGCGTAGGTTTCTTGAGATTTGGTGAGATTTGGTATATTAATAGATTGCATAAGAGCTTACCTAACGTTATTTCATGGAAATGGAATTAAGTCTTTGTTTTGATAAGATAATGAAAGTTATTTTGAAACTATTGGACCGTCAATCTTATTGGAGTCAGTTTACCGAACAAATATCTCTAGGTATATACATATTTTTTCTTTTGGAGATAAAAACGAAAATAGAAAGATACACAGAAAAATCTTAAGGTTGTTTTTATTGCTGCAACTTTCTTGTTTTTCTTTTGATGAACTGTATTTTTACCCATATCAATACAAAATCTGTATACAGATTATTTGAAACCGTTTTTAGAGCCAGGGGCAGCTGAACTATGACGCCGGAATCGGCAGTATAGCCAGACCAGGACTAGGTCATATCGACATCAGTATATGTAGAGATGATACTTGAAAGGAACAATGAGCTGCTTGAGCTTTAAACATTACACTATTCTTGCAAATTATTCTGTTACTTCTCTCATAATGGTCTTTTTTTATTTGCTAGATAATAAATATCTCATCTTTAAAAACGGGGGATCACACCGGACGCTGCGCCGCACTGTGCCGTGTTTGAAAAATTTTAAGCACAATGAATACAAAAGGAGCTAGCACAGCACAGCACAGCGGAGCGCCGGCGTATGACCAAAATGTTATACCACAACAATTCTTATTCTCAATTTTGGGTAACATTTGGTAACATTCACGAGCGGTTGTAAGGCTATTCATTGTTTGCATAAAACAACAAAGTTTAAGAGGATATATTTAAGCTGCTCACTGTTTTTGCAGTCCTCAAAGCTCTTCTGTAGATGAATTAGCAAACTCAACTCTAAGTTCTACCATTGTTTCAGATGCAAACAACATCAGAAACGCCATAAATGTTTAAATATGCACGTAAAAGTCCGAATTTAACAAACAGAGTATCAAATTGTAGTATCTCTTAGTTATGAATATTTCGGGGAAGTTTTTTTTAATTAAACTTCGATTAAATATCTATATCTACTTGCAATTTTCTAACGTGTAAGCTAGAGCACTTACAGGAAATACTACTCATGTTCTATCACAAATACTTGCAAATTTCAACGTCAAGTAATCTTAAATTAATCTCCTTAACATTTTTACCTACAACCCATTTACTAAATTAGTTGCAGCTCCTGTTTCTTCTTAAAAATTAAATATTGAGTGGAAAATTCGTTGTGTTTACTAATACTTCATTAGATATTTTGCTTTAGCCTTTTTCATCAGAACTCTCTCCTACCAAGTACCTGCGTTATACCATTAATTCGATATGTGTGATGCATTCACATACCAAGGACGAGGAATTTCTATTTTCCCTTCCTTGGGATACCATTCATACACGGTTATCAGGTTTTGACCTGCAGTAACCTCATATGATTTTTCAGCCACATAAATAGGATCAACATTCTCGAACTCTATATGACAAACTCATAGTACATGTATAAAACACATTCATATTTCCAGCATAATTACAAGGCTTTCTAAGGTTACTAGATGATTACCTCCAATGGCGTCAGGTAACCATTAACCTCTAAAAAACTTATAGGGTTTCTAAAGTATTCTCTTCAATGCAACACGTCTTCATGCTATGTAATACAGAAAGACAAGCTCCTCATATTTTGCTAATAAGGTTCTATGATTTTTGACCTCTAATGACAATAGATTATGAATGACCTTGTCCAACAACAATAGCTTCTGTAACTCAACGGTATGCACGTACACACTCCGTATGGAAAGTATCATTGAGTCTCAGCGTTAAACATCTTGTAGACAAGTTTTTTCAAAGTTTGACTATCAGTGATCTCAGACTACCTTGGCTTCCACTAAAAATTCTATGGGGCATCCATAGACCAGTTAGGAAAACTGTCAAACTTTCCTATATCGAAATATCGTTTTGAAGATTTAACCATCGGATGTACATACCTACACATACATATACCATCACGGATGCATAGATTTCTCTTCTATGAGATACAAAATTAAGCATTTGACATGAACTTTGACATTGTAATTTTTAGCAAATTGAGAGATGTAGGACCATAAGTTGATTCTCTCTGCAAAATATCTGATTGAACCATTTTGACAGATTTTTCTTTTCCGATATTTTTCGACATCTGAATTAAGCAATCGAGATTGAAAATAGAACTTCACTGCACTCATTTCTCTTTAGAAAAACCCAGCTAAGTCATGTTACGTGATATCTTAATGTTGCTGACAGAAAGGCGAACGTCCGATAACGCTTAACTTGCCATTACATTTGATCATTGTAGTCTTAATGCTCGCTCGGAGCCATTTGGGCAGCTGTGCTGGGGAAGGTGTTGCATTAAGCGCCACGTTACGGGTAAACGCCTACAGCTATCGTTGCCAATCGTCGCCCGATCTAAGTTTAAATCACCTTGTAAGTCAGCTCACAATACAACAATTCAGAAAATAGAGGTTTAAGTAATACAAGACGATTCGTTGCTCAATAAATCCTATCTTGATCTATAACCCTGGAATTAAATCTCAGATTCAGCACGAAACTGCGAGCACAATTTTTACGGTGGAAATGACATTAATTAAGCCATAAGGTGGCATAGCCCCCTCGCTTCCGTCAAGTGTCTTGATCTTTTCTTAGGGAAATTAGCCAAAGTTTGAAGGTGAAAAACAATAAAAGATAAACAGACTAAGGACTACTTATTCCGACCTAAGGCGATGGGCAGAGCAAATGGAAGAGGAATTTTCAAGTCTTGTATAGCAGAACACGGACGTGTATGTTTACATATTAAGAATTATTTAACTATAAATAAGCTGTCCATTTTTGTTGTTGTTTTTGAGAAAGTAAGTATCGTGGACAAAATTATGCTGCACGAAACGCATCAAGATTACTTTTGCAATCATAACGACATAATCTTGTGAGGCAAATTCGAAGAAATAGGAGATTAAACTTAAAGTATGACGTTAAAGATAGATGGTCCGGATGCCCGCGGTTTTGCTCTCGAGTTCGTAATATTGTTATTTGAGTAACTCTGTGAAGTGACCTAATAAGATGCCAATATTTACCAAAGATGCAGTAAATATTTATATGTTTTAAAGTCATTATTTTCTTAACCTCTTCACCAGTGCGAGAGCAGCTTTTGAAAGGCACTCCTTAGTACAAGCATTGCATGAAATGTTACCACTTAAAATCTTCAATATTTTAGTTTTAGTATCCCCACTTTTGTGACGTCCTTATGAAAAAAAAACGTTGATTCTCTTTGGAAAATCTGCAGGGTCAAAATTTGCAGGGCCGTTGGAAAAAATATGGGGCTAGGAAGTGCATTCTTCTCCTTCTTTAATAGTTTTCAGTTTCAAAGTTACCTTGGTCCATGTAAAAAATCCATTGTCAACTGTACAGCCCCCAATTAATCTTAGTAGATTGCCGAAGGCACTGCCTTTTCCCATAATGTTTGAATTATCCTCCTCTCTCCTTTACCACTTCACATCATCAGCCTTTTCCGTGCGGCCTTACATACGGGAGAGTTTAACGCATTTTATATTCTGTATGTTGTTGTTGAGACGTTTCTTTTTGGCTGAGCCTTCTATTCCATAAGCTTACATTTCACCAACCTACAACGATATACCATTATTACAGCGTATGTGATACATCTTGCAATAACCAATTGTACTTACGAAACGGGCTGTATGAAAACATGACCAAATATTCAAAGTGAGAACAGGTGGCATTACTGAAGTTTCTGCTCTGTCCCTGTACATATTACAACATCATTTTGGAAATATGACCAATTGCCGTAATGATAACTCACCATTCACATGAATCAACAGATACAAAACTGTTAGCATTATTTTTACTGTATACTTAGACTGCGTATCCGGATATAATATGTGTGAATGATATGCCCTGTTTGCGATGTGCTTCTAAGAAGTAGCTGTTAAAAGTAGCGCTTTCCTGTTTTCACAAAACAAAAGCTAACACCCTTACAGCAAACCACATTGAAAGGTAGTGAAACAGTATTTAACTTTGATTAGCAGAAGTTATTGAACCACTCTAAAAGCGACCATAAATTGTCCAGAAGATAACCGTTTTCGAATGAAGATAAATTTTCACACGAACGGGGCAAAATGTCGTCATTACTGGCGCCATTTTCAAATTCTTCCCATAATGCAGTTCGAGCCAACCGCGCACATTCAACGGAGAAGAACGATTAAAACAACCTGGAATTTTTCATCGTTTCCAGGAAAAAGAAATACTGAAATATTGAAAAACTTTGTAAGAGTTCGCTAGTTGGGTCATATTTGGTAGTTCACTGCGCGGTTTTTGGGATAATACGCAATTTTGCGAAACAGTTTGTCCTAATTTATAAACTCGACACAACTGTGAGTTACGTGCACGGCCGTTTTTCATTATCTCACTGTGGGAGGTTCCCCGTGTTTTGTTGTATGGGTGTAGACTGTTATCTCATGCTTGAAAACACGCACATGTTTTAAACAGATCGACGGCTGTAAAGAGGTAGTCACTAAGTGCTCATAAATATTCACTGTTTTAAGCCAGGCAAAATTTTCCCCCGATCGAGTGAATTCTCATTTTCACCCGACAGCGGTTATCTCCCTTACTGATACATGAGAAGAAAATCGATAACTTAAATGTTACAGTTTTATATACATTACATTTTGTCTGAATTTTACCGTAGAAGGCGAACCATCTAGAGGGTAATCTACCCATCATTGTGATCAATATGCACTTTCTCGATCATTTTTATACAGACAGAAATCAAAGTTCCAAATACTTTCACAATTTATACACTTACTATAATAATGGTTCCATAACAATAATGGTTCCATAATAATAATGGTTCCATTAAGTTTGAGAGTAATCTCTTTCCTTTTTTTTTTCTTTCAAAGAAAACTACAGAAATAAGTTATAACTAGTTCCAAAGAGGAAAAAAACAAGAGACAATCAGAAAACAAGCAAACACACGAAAGATATTTTCTTATGACTTTGGTACAATATAATTTGTGCAAATAATTGCAACTGTTTTAACTATTAAATTTTGTTGGAATTCTTAAAAAATAATATAATGGTACTCCAGGTTTAAGTACTAGGATAAATAATTTAAGGATAATTAAAACAATAATCTTTACTCTTTTTTATTAAAATTAATTTCAATAATCCATTACTTCCCTTTCCGAATGCGTAGGTAAAATATATCTCTGTTTTCCCCCTTAAGCACATTCATAAATACAAAACTGATTGAAAGAACACATCTTCTTCTCTAGAGCGAGTATACTCTAAAACCATATTTGAGTAATGGAAATGACAAACCCCCTAGTGATGCGGTTAATTGAAGTTTGGGATCATGAAATTCTATCTTATTTGATAAGGCTGCTAGCACACTTTTTAATGTAGCAGAAATGAACCTGACATTTGGGAGAAATTTCCGACAATAAACAAGAAATTGTATTTTAAGGCAGACCTATAGTGAAAACAGAAATGGGATTCCAGAAATCACCCGAAAACTATCACGTTATGAAACTTAATATATGTAACAAGAAAAACGTCTCGTCACACAGTTTTCCTAGAGGGGAAATCAGTGGTTTCTGGTAAAGTGAACATGTTGAAGAAATTTTGAAGAGATCAAATTTTGGTATTCGCCAAAACGTTCTCCAAATGATTGTGTACAACTAGGGTATGAAACGATAAGTCAACTTGAATGCGCATTGCTCAATGAAGCCAACCATTTTTTATTAGAATCATTGGATATTTAAGTGAATCCTTTATATAGTAGTCACATGTCCGCTTTGTATGCAAGCTGATTATTACAACAAAATTAAGGAAACTCACATGTAGGTCAGAATATATAGATAAGAACTCCTCGACTAACAAAGGAAGAAGAATGTCGTCTTGTTTGATTTGCAGTTCCGTTTTGACAGCCTGAATCGGAAATAAAACAGGTGTGTTTAGTAATAAAGATGTGGGACCTACAAGTTTCATGAACCCTGTGGCTATTTTTTGTTTATTGCGCAACTGCAGAAGCAAGGATCAAGCATGAGGAAGTGACAAATTTCAAACAGTTAACGGTCGAGTAAATTGTGAGTGTGCTATCTGCCGAATGTCTTACGCATTTATAAACAAAAAATGTAAAAAACGTGTTAAGCTATTATCAAATCCATCATTTCTCTCTAATGAACCGCCCTGGGCGTTTGGAGACCACATCAACCCGTAAATTCAGAATGACGCGTAAGATTTAACTCACTTCGGGCTTTTATAATTTATGGATGATTCTCGTACGTCACGATGAAATTCAGCTAAACTTTTTCCAATTGACTGGTCTCGCATAAAATTTCGTTTACACGACGCTACTAAACGCACAAAGCAACCAAGTGATGCCAATTCAGGCAAGCAATTTGCTGATGCATTCAATCGATTCTTTGAAGTATTTTGACAGGGTTTGAGTTTTAATACAACTAATACGACTCCACTCAGATCTCAAAACAACCACGAAAATCTCTCGATGATCACAAAAATTGCAAAGATACAAGTTTAAGTGGACATAAAAGCAACGGAAAGTCAGAATCAATACCAATATTTGAACCTCTTTGTATATTTTGAACATAAAAAAAGAGTCATGTAAGTTTGAGGTATTTCTGCACTATTCTAAACAAAGACTATGAATCGATGGGTCGAACATCACATTGACAAGAGACGAAAGTTATATCAAAGTTCATTGAAATGATATTTATAAAGGACAGACTTTTAAGTATGTACGTGACCTTTCCAAAGGCGTGATAACAAATTTATAAAAGAACCGCATCACTGGAAATCACTTATCGTCATCAATATTAGTCGGTTACAATGGTTTAACGAAAAGTCCAAAGGAAAGCAACAGGATGCTAAAATGTCAACAAATGGACTGTTCATTTTTTCTATTTTTGTTGGTTATTCTACGCTTCTGCACTCCAAAAACATCGTGGTTTAATTTAACTAGGATAGGGGTCAATAGTTGTCCAGACATTTCCTAGTTGGAAGTGAATACGAAATCGGGGTCAGAGAAACCTTTTTTCTGTTTAAATTAACCACCCTTAAAACATCTTGGTCAAAATTTGACATTTTCCTGGTTAAATTTTAACAGGATCTCCTGGTAACTTTAACCAGGAAATGTATGGAAAACTATAAACCCATATCCTGGTTAAATGTCACCATGATGTTTTTAGAGTGTGCAGTCTCACCAATGGGACTCTACTGGAAAAAAAGTTAAGACCTACAGATCGATATCAGTGATCTTGAATTGAAGTTTCCGCATTTTTTTAAAATACCCTGAAATATAGGCCGAGTTGAGATTTTGTAGTTTCCGAGCTCCAAATTGAAGCCTGATCCTCTGATGTATAGTTGTATAATTTTGTTTTTTGTTGTTTTTTTTTTTTTTTTTTTTTTTTTGTTCCTTTTTTTTTTTTGCTTTCATCTTGATTATTTACTAGGCGTTTTTCAGATTAAAATCCTTTGGGTCTTTCTATGAATGTTGTTTTTTTTCTGTTTGAGGGAAGGAAAGGTTCATTTTTCTGTTTAAAGGAAGAGAAGTTGAGTAATGACTCTGTATAATGTTTGATAGGATTAAAGTTTCTTGATTTTAATCTGTGATATTGTTCTTTTGTAGTATATATGAGAAACTTTCACAAACAAAGTGGAAAAGAATGAATTTTCATTACGAAATATTACCTTTTTGTTTTGTAGAACTTTACATAAAGTGGGTTTTTGTAATTTTTAACAAAGTTAGGTAAGCTTAAAACATGAATTGGGAACATTTAACTGCGTCATAAGGCGTCGTGACGTAAGTACTAAAATCTAGAGGTAACTCTCACATTTAATTCAATGACTATTGTTAGAAAATTTAGTTCCTTCATAGCTTAAGTCTACTCTCTGTTCTTCCTGACGACCATTTTTGTTGATTAAAGGGAAAATGCAGTCACCTCAATGAGCATTAGTAAACCACGTTATTCTAATTCATGAATGGGGCTGTTATTTTTTATGATGTGACAATACTTTTTGTTAGTGACTTATTAAAGTCAAGGGGGTCATAACTACTTGTGCAATCATTCGTTTGAAATAATTCTGTTCAAAAACATTTTCAGAAGTACTTGAAAGGCAATTAAGAGGAAATGGCAAGATTTTGCTGGGTTTTTTAAAGTTATTTTGAGGCAACTGCCTAATGCCTTTTTTGATACCAGTATGCTACATTCATTGTTTCCGATGACTGAGTACAATTTATCAGAAGAGAATCAATGAGATGACATTTACTGCTCGCAAAATATTTTTGTTTTAAAAGACTTTTTTTTTTTTGTAAAAGACTTAAATTGACTACAATTTCCTATGACGACAATATTGATAGATGGCTCACGCCGCTTTAGTAGGTATGTTACGCCCATACTGCTATTCGAAAGAATAGAAAAATAGCAGACGGCCAGCGCTGACGTTGATCAAGCTGTGAGCGTTCTTGTCTATCTTGTAAACACGCTATGCTTCCTCTCCGTTACAAGTACACTCAACAGGCCCTCAGTTATATGAGCATAATATTAACTTTTGTTTCCAACCGAGTTATAGTTCTTTTTTATATTTCTCTTTTGCAATGTTATAGTTTTTCTTTGTAAACTGAGACGGTAAATTGAGGCGTGTTTTAATTAAGCAGCGTGAATGGCTTGTTAACGTGCGTCAAATATGGACGTCCTTGTCTTACTCAACGAAGACAAGTATTCCTCACTGTAAGTGCGACAAATGTGGGAGTCACGAAAATCTTCCAAGATGTACCAAAGAATTGCAGTTTGATATTTTACCTGGATGACTTAAATTTAAAGAAACATCGTGAAAGGAAGTTTTACTTCTCACACGATTTTAGACAATGTTTAGTTACAAGGAAGACGATATTTGGGGAATGCACGGACTTGGTAAAAGAGAAGGGGCTATACATCTTTTGCTCCGTTCAATTTGGTCAACGGGCATAATATTTCACTGATATGTTTTTATAACTAAATGATACAGAGAGATTTTTCTCTCCTTTTCTCCTCAGCTTTAAGCAAACTTTAGGTAATACTATACAAATAGATACCATGTACGTGTAGGTACGCAAATGCGTAAATGGATACGCACTCGTAGACGGAAGCATATAACTTATTTACACATGCACTTACACGAATATGAATATCTTTGCGAACGGTCTGTCTTCCATTTTTGTGATCTTTTTGCTTAGGGCGAAAGTGTGCAACTACAGCCTTGCTATATCTTAACCTCGATCCTAATATAAGCATTTCAAAGTTGCGTTAAAAAGTAACGAATTTGTATGTGTAGAGAAATGAAAAATTGCTATCATTTTAAGCTTCTAGAAAAAAAAACAATCTTCTCTTTTACATGGTTACCGGAATCGTTAATGCAAACGAAAATTATTGCCAAAAGTTATCGTCCTATAGTTCCATCCTCGATTTGATTTTTGAACCTACCACGTGTAAGGTTCTAGGCTTTCGGTGGAATAAAGCAGCAACTTCTTATTATTTAAACGTTGTAAAACCAAGATTAACACTGCTGAAATCTATGGCAGAAAGACACGATGTGACAAGACTAATAGATGACATATTAACTTGTCGAAATTCATATTAAAAATAACCTCCGCACCTGTTTGGTATATGACTTTTTCTCCCATGCGTAACTGTCCAGCGTTGTGAAACGCTGAGGACTTTTGATAAAGGGAGGGCCCTACACTGAGAACACTCTTTCGACTGTCCCTTTAACTTGAAGGCTATATAACATAACCCGATCTTGATGGGTGCTTCACCTGTTTTTTATTATCACCACGACGGACCCATTGACACGTGACTTCTCTGCTGGGAACCTCTTAACGTCGCTTGACGACGCAGAGACAATTTTGCCATGACAATATTGTCATCTATCCGGTTATTTCCTCAATGTAGATTTAAGATGTTCATGTTTCCGTAACCAGTTCCCTACGGGAGTCTTAATCTGCAATTCGATAATAGTGCTCCCACGGTTAATGAGAAATCCTGTGATTTCCACTTTAATATTCTTTTGCCATTTTACTAATTGGATTTCACATTTTACATCAAGCCTAATTAGAAAAAAATGCAACCACTTGCTTTGACAGTTTCTGACTTACCTCACATCAAGTTTTATGATATAATTTCGCAAAGAGTTATTTGTTTTTCATCAATGAAAAGTCGCTTCAGATGATCCAGCAATCATAATAACGATAATAACTATCCCCACTTGTGCGTATAGCCAATTAATAAACCTGGCGAGTTTGACAGAATTTGTGTTTCTAGTGGAAAAACCTTTTTGCACGTTTTGTGTGAAATAATCAATCTTACGTCAAAATGTTTTGTTTGTGCGTTCAAACCACGGACTTCTTATAAATGGACATGTCATATAACACTAACGTCCTATGCGTAAGTTGTCGCTACTGTACGTTCACAAGTAGGCTTATCAATATGGCTGCCAGCTAAAGTGTGTGCGTAAATGTTTGGACTTGCTCAAGTGGCTCAGTATCGACAGATTGTTTGAGAAACCTGTACTATTTTCGAAAGAATGCAAGTTCAGGTCAAATTCAACAAATTGAATGAAGGATTGTGATATTGTTCTTCCATTCATGTACATATTATGTCCCAAATGTTGCAGATTCATCGTCAAATTGGGCAAATAGTAGAAGCCCGGCGGCCATCTTGGTAAGACTAAATTTGTTCAAACAGTGGTGACCGTATCAGTCACGTGATCCTCTGTCCGTGCATGAGAAGTCCGTGGGTCAAACCAAACTATAAGAAAAAGAATGACTAAAGAAACGTCAATCAATTTGTTTGGTTTTAAGTTTGACTGATACTTAAGGGGATTTGTCAGCTTTAGAAAAAACTGTTTTTCAAGAGGAAAAAAGCCGTCATTCTGAGATGACTTAAATAAGCAATTGAAAAAATAATATTTTCTTATCGCCTTTCACTGACTATGTTGACTAAGTTGAGGCGTAAAACCCCATCTCAGTTTTTAACTAACTACACTGACTATGAGTTGTTATATCAAAACTACATTACCTCACTTGTTTGCACTCTAAGCATAGTGTCAAGGAATTAAATATTTTTCTTAAAATTACTTCGCCCTCACTAAGAAAACATGTTTAGACTCTCAATGCATATGCGATATTTCTTGGCGTTATGTAGTTGAACTCTTCTCAGTTGTTAAACATATCTTCATGTCAAATTGCAAAACTTTTTCTTAAGAATCAACTTGTTTACAAAGTGGTAAAAATAAGTTTTTAACTGTTAGGACTTGTTGTACAGAGTGTCTTTTAAATATGATTGAAATCACGTGGGGCCATCCAACTAAAGTTTTAAAAAGAGGTAAAAAATTACAAATGGCACTGTGCTTTTGATTTCAAAATAGGTTTGAGCGTCTTGATCGTATCGTTATTATCCTGAATATTTTCTTATAATTGGTGTACTAAAATCATACTTGTAACAAGCACAAGGACACAATGCTGCAATTCACCGTACAACATACAACACAGCGAAGGGCATACATGGTTATGTTATTGGGCATTTCAGATTGAATACGGTACTCATATTTTGGTATATCGGTGATTCATGAGAGCAACTGACATCAGAACCTTCGGAGGGATTATGCATGCAATACCGACTGCTTTCAACATAGCGATAGATCGTCGGACCATTATTTCGTTTTTGCTACGGGCAGTAGTTACCTTTGCATGTATGAGTCACTTCTAACCTTACTACTCACTCCGAACTTTGCTCTAAGTCAAGGTATTTCAAACACCTC
>WURT03281694.1:0-25319 GCA_009936505.3 Holothuria glaberrima
AAAAGGCCGTGGCCGGCTCGACTTGAACCAATTGGTTGGAAACTGGGCCGTTAAACCTCATCTAACTAACTAACTCAGATGGTTCCTTTAATCCAGGCTCTGTAATCTTCTTTAACCCTCTTTTTTCTGAGACACTTCATTTTGATGATGTTTGTTAGCTGTACACTCTTATCTTTCAAAATGATTAGTTTATTTTGAGTACCAATACAGCTAGAATTCAAGTGAATCTGTATAAAATACGTGATATTGACCCATTTCAAATGCAATTTTCTTCATAAATTCCAAAAATAGATATGAAACGGACATGCATTGTGAAACGGATGAAAAATTTGTTGCGTGAAATGATGTAAACCATATTTCATTAAGCTAACGTTTGGTAATGTTTTGCACCTTAAGTTGGTTTTTTTCAATAATTTCTAAACCTTTAAAGGCAATTCTCTAATTAAACTTACTTCAAGACGCCTGGCATTAAAGTGAACCCATGTGAGCTATTCTTTAGTAAACGACTTGAAGCTTTGACCGCAGTACAGCGACACTTCACCGGTAAAATGTCCATTATCACCACTACAACTGAAGAGGGCAGGTAGATGTCCAGAAGTGGGTGTATGGGCTGTAGAATTTTAACTGAAGTCGATTGTTTTGTCCTTATCCCCACCCCACCCCACCCCCACCCTCCCAACTGACATAAAGGCGGAGAGTTCTACCAGGGAAATGGGCGCACGATTCCGTTGGATTTAAACAGATATTATGAAATTTCTTGAGGTTAAAATAGCTTATACTGCATACTTCTTTCAGCCATGGTAAAATCAATGAATTTGTTTTATTGAAAGTGGTATAAAATTGAACGAGGTGATCAGTAGAGGAGATTTGTGTGAAAAAGTAGGGGGTGTGCCCTTGAGGCAAAATTTACTGCCCGAAAAAGTGAAAGTCAATAGGAACATTTCCAGAAAGTGTGGGATATATTCCCCTGTCACCCTCCCCATCCTGCCATCCTTGATATTTTCGCCTATGGAGATGATCAAGCCGTCTTTGTCAACAAGTCTACTATTTCCAAAGTCCCTTTGACTCTCTGGGGAAGAGTCGAAGGAAAAAAAACAAATATTACTCCCGAAGGAGTCCTACTACCAAAAGAAAATACGTCACCGATGAGACAACAAGACTTAACTAACCTATCAGAACAGTCATGTAAACTAAGAACTCAAGGAAATTAAAATTTTACACGTACTTAATGTAAAACTTACTTTATTTTGTGTAATTGCTAAAGAAAAAGACCTTTTAATTTTCTTGTATATAATTTTATCTTATTTCACACGATATGTGTAAATTTTTGAGCGAATTTTATTCCGAAAGAGTTTTAGAGTGCTTTTTTTTTTACATAACCTTGAATGAAGCGTATTTCTGTGAGTTTAGTGATTTGAAGTTCTGCTGTTTCCTTTAATACCATGTAGGTCATGAAATATAACAGATTCTACAGTCCAACAGAAATCTACATAAAGCCAGGGGCGTAAATACTGTTGGTGTGGGGGTTTGTGGGGGTGCGTGACACCACCAGTGAAAATCAAAAGTCGGTCTCTGAACGCCAAAAAGTCGGTCTCAAATCCAGTTCAGTATGCCATTGTAACAGTAGACCAGACATGAACAACATTTGATACCTTACTCAAATTGAAATTCCGGCAGATATGAAGTAAAAGTGAAAAGATTGCCCGAATTTTCTACTGAGTTCCCGAATTTTTGATCGAATGCCCGAAAAATGTGGAGAAATTTTCGCGCGCATGTAATGGTTTTGTGGTCTATTTTATGCACCTGAACTGCAACGAATTTCGGGCATCTTTTGAGATTCGGGCAAAACATTTTCTGCCCCTCCCCAAACTGGAAGAGTCCAGTACGCCTATGATTATTACTACCAGTTGCATACGCAAGGGGGTGGGGGCACTGGGCCATGCCCCGTCACGGATGCAGATATTTTAGTTCCTAAAAATAAGTAAATTTTGTAACACAAATTTTACTTAAGAAGATAGCATATGTGGCACCAAATTGCATGTAAGGAACACCCCCTCCCCCAGGCCGGCGATCACACACCAAACTGCATCCACCCCCTGAGAGAAATCCTGGGTACGCCACTGATTACTACCGTCCTGTACATTGTAATTATCTAGGAAATTCGGATCGAACAACTATTTCAATGGGAGTCGGTCTCGAAGAAATGTAGTTGGTCCCAAAATAGTTCCCACCCCCCTCCCCCGCAAATTCATGTATATACGCCCCTGCAGATAGCGACTCTTCCTTTTAAAAACGAATTCGTTGGTGAAGATACGTCTCATCTTCATATGGATGTTAAGAAAATCTTCAGAGAGCAAGTAAGATAACGAGGATTTTTCGTATTAATTGATGACAAGGAACAGAGTTTATTTAAAAAAGGTAATCGTTGGAAAATATTTACCAGAGGATGAAAACTGGTAGGGGTGTATTAGGACGTATGATGACGATGGTCAGTTAAACATCTTCTAAGCTGAAAGGTAATTCCCGAAACTTAGTTTAAAGTCTAATGCTTCAATTTTTATCTGTTTTAACACGACATTTATGAAATCTACGCAGCCGCCTCTGTACTTTCAGGGAGTTGTTATGAAATGGAGATTCATCTCTTTGAAGTGAGGTAAGCACCTCCAAGGTCAGACAATAATCTGCTTTATTTATTTATTTTTTTGGAGGTTTCCATGTGAGCCAAACTGGATTAGAAAGTTAGCATAAAAGAGATTTGTCTACTGTTACACTGACACAAGATTGCCATCTTTAAGGAATTCAGCAAAAAGGCCCGTTCTATGATTTCCTGTCGAAAAAATAAAAATCCAAGTTCTTCCAGTCTGGGAGGTGCTGGGCGGGACGGACAAGTACTATTAAAAGTAGATACAGACACAATATGCTTAAAAGACCTTTTAAGTCTAATCTCTGGTAACCTCACATAACCTTTGACTTCCACCAACATAGTAGGATGTTTTAACTTAATGTGAGGCATCGACATGCAAAGAAGCCTATGAGATATCTCAAAGTCTCACTTATCGAAATACCATGGTGACGACGTTTTCATCATTTGACTTCCGATGACCACAAATGACCTTTAACTCCCAACAAAGCAATAAGGATCTTTAATTTAATGTAGGCTATCTTCATGATAAGTACGAGATTCCTGAAAACACTGCCCTTCTTGAAATATCGTGCGAACGAGTTTTCACGATTTCACATTTGATGACCTCGGGTGACGTTTGGTATCCATGCAAAAACCAGAGGCGAGCTCGAACTTTATGTGGCAAACCCACATGCTAACTGTGAGATCCATCAAGGTTCAATTCATGAGATACCGTGTTTACAAGATTTTCACCGTTGAAACTCTGGTCACCTTATAAAAACAATAAGATTCATTTACTCTATGTATATGACATCCACGTGGCATAGCTTACTAAGTATGAAATCCGTCAGTGTATTCTTCCCGAAAAATTGTGTTTTGTGAGCAGTTTACCAGGTTTTCGTAGTTTCAACACTGGTGCTCTCGGATGGACTTTGACCGGCACCAAAAACAGTTCGGTACTTTTCCTAAACATGTCAAATAAACACATCAAATATTAAAAGTATCCCTTGTTCCTATGTTTAAGCATCTCGTGTACGAGGTTTTCAGTATTTGACCTCTAAAGACTTCAAGTGACCTTTGACCTCCATCAAAACCTAGAGGTCCCTTTATTTATACCAAGTATGAAACGCACCCATTAACGCTCTCTTGAGATATCGTGTTTAGGAGCAGTTACACGGTTTTCGTAGTTTTACCGCTGGAGATTTCAAATGAACGTTGACCCCGATCAAAATGGTACTTTTTCTTAATACGAAAAATCCATGTTCTAAGTATGAAAATTATCCATCATTCCTACCTTGAAACATCTTCTTTACAATGTTTTCGGTGTTGACCTTTCGAGACCTCGAATGACCTTTTACCCGCTTACAAAAAAAAAAAAAAAACAATAGGACCTTTCTCTCAATATGAGAAATCTATATACTAAGTTTGAAAAGTACTCGTCATTATTATCTTGAGATAGAGTGTTTACAAAAGAATGGTTACAAACATACCGACACATACACACACACACACTTACACACGCTCCCACGCTCCCACGTGATTGCATGTTTTCCTTTACTTTCGGTGAGGAATAAAAGTGTTGCATCTTTGGACGCCAGGGGACACGAGAGTATTTCAAGTAGCTTTTATGTCGAAATTTGAACATGATTTATGCCTTGTTATTTTCAAGAAATTCACAGAAACATTCCATAAAATTGAATGTATGCATCTCCAGCTCATTTGCATATGACTCCTTGTTAAAGAATGGACAAACTGTATTTATTTCAATTTAACCGTCGTTTCGTTATTAATATAATGGCACCTGTCCTTAGAGTATTGAGGGAACAACATTAAAGCAATGTTCTGCGAAAGGCACTCGGTAGAACAAATGAATAACATTGCTAGGTTCTCCATGTCTAGTTGAAACTACCGGATGAAGGTAAAAACTCCCTCTTTGCCTAAAACACATGTTTTCGTTCATATTCTTGTCACACTTTAGTTAGTCTTAAATATTAGCATAAATTAAACTTGCCCTTACCTCTCCTTTTAAAGAGTAGCTCTCTGGAACTTCTGGTATACAAATAATGAATATTTATGAGTTTGATAGTATGAAAAATTTTACGAGTTGTAAGATTAAAAGTGCTATTGAACCCGGCGTAGCCCTAATTCTGGGCCAATTGCGATTGTAGTCCATTTAATAAGTCATCATAGTATACGTATGTGTTAATGCTTCATTACATACACTGTGCCTTGATTAGTTATCTATTAAGAGTTAATCGTGGTGTGACCCACTCAGTAATTTCCTTGACCACACAGACACAGTGCGTCAATTACAATGGGCTCATCATAGCTAAGATTCAATTTTTGTAAACCCTTCTGGAATCGTCTTGATTCCGAGTCCAACTGCATCTCACTCCGGGCCAGTTCCGATTCCAGGACCTTCGATTAGGGGCCAGTTCCAAGTACCGTACGAAAAATCGAGTTCGGGTCTGCTTTGAGTACGAGTTCGAGCTCGAACGTTGCAGCCCTATGATTGTCCCAAAATATTTTGGTAAAGAGAATGTTCCCACCCTGTCCCTTTGCAATTTCACTCGATAAGTGACGCAACTGCTGCTGGAACCAGTTGAAGACAGATTATGTAGACTTCGTTGGAAATTGGAGTCTATAGACCTTATGCATTGACGTCACGCGACGTCATTTTGGCGGCAAAACAATGAAGCACATGACACGCACGACGTAGATTCACAGGCGCGCGTAGTAGAATTATGCGCGTATACTTCGGTACACAAATCCGCTGTCTGCATTTGTTGGTGGAAGTTACAATGATGGGCGATTGTCTCCATTGGAGGGAGTACTTTCTGTTCTGTGACGTCATGTGCATGAGCTCTATAAACTTTTTGTCAGGGTTACAGGCCGCTGGTTGAGAAACCTTGGCATAGACCACGAACTGAAACTACCTGGAGTGTAAAATTGTATAAGCAGGCAGTATGTTATTATGTTCAACCTCCCTGATGTAGCAATGTCATTACTAATTATAATTTTCACAAAAAAATTTTTGCTGGCATCTAGTGGAAGGAATAATTTGATAATAATGCTTCCAAATCTGCTGAGTACATGAACGTTACTTCTAAACTTTATCAGGGACTTTGCTCTTTTGACGCATTATGGCATTCCAAGCAAACCATCTATTGTAAACAAAAATTAAGTTCCCACACTATACCAACTAACATCACACATTAAAGCATTATTCACATAATGTAGACATGAACAAGCTAAAAACAACTTAAGACCATTTCTTTCACACGCAAACACTTCCATTTTATTAACCCAACGCTTTCAAAAAGTCCAATGGCCTTTTTAAATTCTATTACAAAAATTGCAATCTTGAAGAAGAAATGGTAAAGATTATGCAAACATTCTTCAAAATATATCTAATGAATTTCTGTGGAATACTTAAAGATTTCTCTCGAATTCTGTAAAATATCATTTAAAGGAATTTGAAGAGAAGGTACGGAATTTCCTTCTATAAAATTTTATAACATTTTCTGTAAAAAAGGGCAACTACTGTGACTGAACGTTTTAGCACCACATATCGTGCATACGCACAGTATACACATAATACTCAGACTGAAACTCATGAAGATTTTGCAAACTTTGCTTTAAAGAAAATTCAGGCTGATGTTTTAGGTCCGCAATTAGGACACATACTTAGTAACACAGACATCAATATTTCGCTCTATTTGTATTATTCCCTAGCATTTGCAATTTCTTTCCAATTAAGATACAATGAGTTTGTTTGACGTACTGCATGTGGATACGTAATTAACCCCTTGGCAATTTCTTTGTTTCATAAAACCCCCTTGGCTATTTCTTTATTTCATAAAAATAAACGCCAACAGCATTGCACTTCGGAAATTAAAAAGAAAGGTTATCAATGTTTCGTTAATTAATTTTAATTATACATGAAGTCAGGTAGTGTAGGAGTTCGTTTTGTGCGCTATGTACATGTCAGGTGTGGTCTTATTGATGACAGAGAATTACAAGGAGGTACAAAATTTTAGTAGATCAGAGAACTGTCTTCCGATCAGGGAGTTGTCTCCTCCCCTTCCATTCCCCCAGCTTCCAGCCTATACAGCTAAACTAATGTGAATTTTATACCTTTAGAATCGTATACAAATGTGGTAGGTTAATCCTGTTCAACTGACGATGCATGGCAGCGCCTTTTTTTCTGAAGGATAGATAGTCAATTACATCCAATGAAATTCTTAGGTATCAATCATGTGACGGACTTTTGGAAAAGGAAGTTCTCCCTGACTGATATTTCTAGTTTTGACCTTTGATTATGAAAAAACCTAGATTCTACTTGGTTTCGCTACCGTAACCTGACGTGTAATGAAGAGCCCCACCTCGTTTAGGTTGATTTCAATCCACAATTGAAATGAAAATTACTAAGTTTTTGGTATTTGTTTTTCTTTAAATATGGACATCTTTAATACCTTTGCTCAAACAAAACGTTCACATTTTCTGGTTTTTAACGTGTTTTAAATTTCTCTGCTATTACTTTACGTCAAAGTCTTCACAAAAATCGTTTCTCACATGTACAGACAGGATAACGGCTGGGCCATAGCTATCAGGGAACATATTCAACATGAACCCCTCCCTCATCTGCTCCATTTGAAGTTGTTATCTGTGCATTTTTATATCAAACTGGAAGCATGAGTGGTCAGTCCACCCACTTTTGACGGTGCTGTTTCTTGCCTGTAATTAATACCGTTACTACATTTTACCATCTCTGATGGTAATTCCTAAAACTCATAGTAGCCTACAGCGGCCAAGGGAAAAAATTTTGCACTTTTTGACAAAAGTATAAAAATTTGCTCTTAGGTACTTTCAAGTACGCTAATTCATTTTATGCTTGGTATCCATTGCTACCAACAAGTGACTGGCCGCCATTTTGAATTTAAAAATAGCCGCCATTGCAATCCATACGGTAGGGTATCTCAGCGTTTAGACAACATGCAAATGTAATTTAAATGTCTATACCTACATTTTTAGCATGCGAAAATCCATTTTGTGATTATCAATATCGGTCGGAAGGGGATCAAACGGCGGTCATTTTGAAATCAAAATGGCCGCCATACATGTAGTACGTTCGGCTGAGAGTAAAATTGTTAACTTTTTACCAAATCATGAATATTTGCTCATGGGTACTTTCCAAGTGTGCTGATTCATATTATAGTTGATACCCATCGCTACCATTACGTGACTAGCAGCCATTTTGAATTTAAAAATGGCCGCCATGCAATCTTTCAACTAGGGAATCTCAGCGTTCAGACAACATACAAATGTGATTTAAATGTTGTTACCTACTTTTTTTAGAGTGTGTGAATCCATTTATTGTGATTAACGATATTACCCGACAGTCTTAAGGGGGTCAAACGATGGCCATTTTAATTTCAAAATGGCCGCCATACAACATGTATTTTATTCGGATGAGGGAAAAATTGTGAACATTACTTATAGGTAGGCTACTATGGAGTGAGTTGCTTCAGTTATAGCTATGTATCTATCCGGATCCGGATCCATCACGTGACTGACCGCAATTTTGAGTTTGAAAATGGCTTTGACTAAAAATGGCCGCCACTGTAATCTTTTACCTAGGTTATGTCGGTGTCTAGACAACATGCACATGTGATTTAAATGTCGATACTTACATAGGTAGAGACTGAGAATCCATTTCGTGATTAAGAATATTGTCCAAAGGTCAGAAGGGGTCAAACGAGGTTCATTTTGAAATCAAAATGGCCTCCATACATGTACTTTATTTTCAAGTTTGTAACCACGATTGCCACGGCATTACAATGGCTTGATTTGCAAAGGTCATTGTTCATAATTATCAAATGGTCATTTCCTAAGATGAAATAAGTTCTATCACATAATCGTCATATGTTCTGGTTGAAGATGGCTGTCATGAGCTGATTTAAGATAGCAATAGCGTGCCCCTTTAAGTCTCGCCTGAAACACCAAATACCAAAGGTTAAGTGGCCTAATTTGCAACCTTATAGAAGTTTTCGACAGACACAAACAGTCCTTTCCCAAAACAGACAACAAGTGGGCCATATCACAGTATTTTCAATTCATCATACAATTACGGCAACCACTTTTTGCCAGAAAGGCACAAACT
Organism: Holothuria glaberrima; assembly: GCA_009936505.3. NCBI lineage: Eukaryota > Metazoa > Echinodermata > Holothuroidea > Aspidochirotida > Holothuriidae > Holothuria > Holothuria glaberrima. The sequence continues at coordinate 8,787 of WURT03281694.1, forward strand.
TTTCTTATCCTCGACCAGGTCTCATCACTCAATCAAAGCTTGATATTTCGTCGCTGGCTTTTAAGCATGTAATTTCTTAAAATTGTTTCGATTGACCTCAGTTTTGCAACAGTGATACTTCATCTACCCTTCCGGTATATTTTATTTACAAACAACCTTATTCTCTTTTGGCTTTTGGTAACGTATCTAAAAATTGTACGAATGTGTCTTCTTGTGGGAAATTTGGGAGGAGTACAAGTTATTGCATTAGTAATCATACATAATAGGGCGTGCTACATTAAGATTGTAATAATTCCATACTGCTTCTATACTGTCAATGAACTAATTCGGGTATTAAACACGTTACATGTATTAAATAATTTATTTTACAATGAAGAATGTATAGTCTTTACTCCCAAATAATGAGAATAGTGTTGTATAAACCCGCAACTTTTACAGTTGCATTTAACCAACGTCTGTTGATGCAATGATAGACCAGCTGGAGACTTAGTGCCATTATATAGCGAACAGCAAACACTAGCCTTAGACTTAATTGCAACTAAAGATCTTAAATACAAAACAGTTTCCATAGCACTATTTAGTCCAGAGTGTTCCTTCCGTGTGGGTTATGTCATCCATTACCACCTGGAAATGAGCAAATGATTGGGGGCCAAGCTTGCATGATCCATGGGGAACTATTTTTCCTGCTAAAATACCTCCTCTGCCACATTGGGGAACTTCAATAATCTTACCTTGTACGGCCATAAGTATTTATATAACACATTATTCCTCCGACATAGGTGGGAGGGTGTTCATAGGTATTGACAGATACTTATTACTGGGTCCGCTCAATCCAGGTGCACAGTTACTCAAATCCTGGGCAGCAGGCCTACTGTACGGTAGTGGTCCGACACAACAAAATTAGATGTCATAAACACAATTAAGGTATGGAGTCTTAAGAGGCCTCCTAGTGCGACTTTGTTTAAGTTGATAAAAACGACAGAGGAGGAACTCCTGAAGCATTTTTGAACGTTTTCATTTACATGTTAGTCATCAAAGTAGAGTGACTCCAAGAGCAGGCCACTTGATATCACCAGGGCCTGGGCCATGGGGAACCTGGATGGAAACACCATACGGGGAAAGCTTTGTTTCCACGTGACCAATCTGCCAATATGGAACCACTGGTTTGTAAGTAGCATTATAACTATCAACATGGCCCTTAAAAGGAAAATGATTCCCCACTCATGCACTAGACGATGTAACTGCTGGAGTGCATGAAGTCCACATTGTATCCCTCTGGTATGACATCCAAGAACTAAGAGTCCCTTCTTGCCATTGCCAGTCATCTCCAAACACTCTTATTTATCCTCAATGTGAGGCAATTTAGCCGGAAAACAGTAAGCACAGAGCCAGCTAGCTATGCGCCTGATACCCTTTCGAAAACTGATGTCTTGTAGGCCTGAGCCTTTTGAATGTCAACGCTGCAACGCTGCAGCCCCGTGCAGCCTCTGCGCGTGCAGCCGTGGCGGTCGCGCGGTATACGGCAAGGCAATACTAATTTTGCTAATTTGGTAGCGACGTTTTAACTGGTGTGGAACATGAAATCATTACTCTCGATCGCGAGAAAAGCTGAAAACAACTTTTGAAAATGAATGGGATCTACGGAATTTTGATGAATATATTTTGCTAAAAGCCATCATCAGATTCTGACGGATAGCAGGGGCAATTCTGGTAAAATATATATTTCTTTCGCCCTCCGGAATTTTTTCGAGGGGTGACCCTCCCCCCGTGTATTTTGAGCGCTGGCAATCCCCATAAACAAGCTACTTATGCAAAACATATGAACAACTTACATGGTGGCACATGGAGGGAAAGGGTTGTACACAGCCTTGGCCCTTGGTCAGTCCGGACCCTTCCTATACAACAGTGGTAATGAACACCAACCACAGGCCTAATAACCATAGAAAAGAGTCCAAAAACTGAATATGGTCAAACCTTAATCAATAAGTCATAATGCATTGTAGCATTTCAAAGGGCCAGTTTCACCCCCTGAGAAGGTCACTAAGATTCCATCTGTTGCTACGGAAATGGATGTTTTCACTATACAAACGTAAATACAGACATTGAAACTACATATTTATGTTGCCAGAAGCTGAAGTTACATGATTACTGAGTTTAAATAACGGTCATTTTTAATTTGAAAAGGCGGCCTGTCACGTGATGGTAGCGATGGTTACTTACAGCTTTATTTGAATCAGCCTACTCAATTGTAGCCTACCTATTAGCAAACTCTAATGATTTGGTTAAAAAGTTCACAATTTTTCCATCACCTGAATGAAATACATGTTGTATGGCGGCCATTTTAAAATCAAAATGGCCGTCGTTTGACCTCCTCTTTCGAGCATCGTGCAACATCTTTTATCTCAAAAATGAAATCACGTACTCTAAAAATATAGATGTCAACATTTGAATCACATGTGTATGTTGTCTCGACGTTAGGATATCCTAGTTGATAGATTCCATGGCGGCCATTTTAAATTCAAAATGGCGGCCAGTCACGTGAAGGTAGAGATGGGTATCAAGTATAATATGAATCAGCATACTTGAAAGTACCTATGGGCAAACATTCATGATTCGGTAAAATAATTCTCAACTTTACTCCTAGCCGAATGAAATACATGTTGTATGACGGCCATTTTGATTTCAAAATGGCCACCGTTTTATCCCTTCCGACCGTCGGTGGTGTTGTTAATCACAAAAATGGATTCCCACATACTACAAATGTATCTATCGACATTCGAATCACATTTGCTTGTATGTTGTCTAGATGCTAAGATACCCTAGCAAATATAGTGTAATGGTAGCCAGTCACATGATGTTAGCGATGGGTCCAAGCATAATATGAATCAGCGTACATGAGAATCCCTATGAGCAATTTTTCATGTTTTTGTCAAAAAGTGCACAATTCACCCAAAATTTGGCCATTAGCCGATGTACTATGTATCAGGAGAGAACGATTGGATGACGGTGCATTATGATCGTTTGCTAAGAAAAAATCTTATTTACACCTGTTGAAATTCCATAATATTTCAACTGGTATTATCAGGTATGAGCTGGCAAATTTGTAATAAACGCATTTTCCAGTGGCTTTTCACCAGGGTCTTGTGTGACAGAGCCTTCCAGTTCATGCCCTCTAAACCCCGTAGAAATACTCTGCTCCTAACTTGAGATATCTCATATTAAAGAACACTTATTTTTGTTAAAAAAATACTTCCAGTTCTCATCAAGGTCACAGAATGTTATGTAAAGTGGGCACATTGCCTCAGATTCCTTTTTTCTTTATAATTGAATGTTCTGTTTGTCCTTGAAATTTGATACTGTTGGAATGTTTGAATATGTTTCCATGTAGATTTAGCACAAATCTACACCATATTTTGGGGATAACAGACAAAGTTACTAAATATTTCCTACAACGACATCAATATCATAACGAAATTCAATTCAATGTCAAATTAATGTGCCGCGATGACATCACAGATTTCCCATAATGTCCTTCATCTTGGAAAAAATTGCATTTCTTTGAAAATTAGTATCTTCCAAAGAACGCTACAAGCTATTGAGATGAGGTTTTCACCTTCTTAAGGAGAAAAATTTTCTCATTTTTTTCGAAATCATTGAATTTTGTCTGTAGCAAATTCCTTTAACCGTTACCGGTAAGTCATCACAGTCAACGGTATCAACAGGAAAGCCCTATCAATTAAAAAAGTTCCTGTTGGTACTTGTTGAAACCTTTTGATACTTGTTTCAAATTACCTGTTAAACATGTTTAAACCTGTTAAAACCTTTTCAGAAGGTTTCAGCAGGATTTTTCCCTGGGTTGCCATTGATAAAACTACCGTTACACATGAAGAAATACCATTTCTGAAATTTTTCCTTGCTATCTGCAAATACGGTTCGAGTTGAAGAATCACAAATGGACTACTATACCTCCTCAAACAGTTTCCACATAGGATTACCACCTTCTGTGTCTTCTTTTTTCATTTTTTTTTTTATTTCACTTTAAAAAATTTAAATACACTTCTTTACTAGAAGATCAACACCTCAGGAATATACAGATACGAGTAAGGTACTTTTGTTTCACACGATCATTTGTCTAACGTAACGTTTGAGTTTAAACTCGACCTGGAGGAAACCACTCGGATACCCCAACCACGTCTCATTCAAAAACCCGGCTTTGCCATGCTATACAATTTGATACTAGCTTTAAGATGCACTTTCTATACTTCAGAAATATGGATATGCCTTGTTGTTTCATTATGTTGCCAATCGATACGCTTTCAGATCTGCCATCTTTATGTTGCTTGTGTGGCGGCAGTTTAAACCCCTGTTATTAATATTTTCTGGGCTCATTCATAAATGTTTTGCGTTCTAATTTACCGTATTACTCAGCACACATGATCCATCTAGGCTGTTCTGGATGGCAGTTTTTGGCTAACTTGCGTCTGGATTCCCTCTGGTAGTGGAGGGAGTCACCCGAATACCCCAACCACACTTTATTCCAAAGACTCTCGCAAGTGCCTCTTGAAACTGTCGGTACTGAAATGTGTAGATGAAAGGATTAACTGCCATGTTACTATCAACAAACAATTTGGTGATAAGGTAAAAAGTGCTTGTAAAGTCCAAGTAACCACCAAAGTTGTAAGACAGGTAGCTGAAAGCAATAGGTGCCCAGCAAATGGCGTAAACCAAAGAAACTGAGAGCATTGTTTTTAAGACACTGTGTTTTGCATGGTTCATCCTCTTCGACTTTTTAGTAGCCACTCGGTTCTGATCTGAGTGGTTCGTATTGTTTCCATTGTCTTCTACAAATTGTGTAACCCTACTTTGACCAGCCACAGTAGCCATTTGATTGTCACAGTCATTTTGTTGTGAGGTCAAACGAGTTTGAGCACGAAGCTTCGACATGATACAGAGGTAACTGAAAACCATAATGCCCAGTGGACCAAGATACGTCACGATGAAAATAAAAAACCCAATCACACCCTGTAGTACCTTGGACTTCCAAACAGGAATGCAATAACCGTCTGGGGTAATTTCTTGAATGAAGGCCCAATAGCAGTCGAAGATAAATCCTCCCGTCCAGGTGAACGCAATGGTTGCAGCAAGAATCGTGCCCTTCCGTCCAGCAGTTTTCCTGTATTTGATAGGAAATACCACAGCAAAGTATCTATCCAGAGTAATACATGAGAGGTTCATACTAGACCCTATCAACAGGGCCCAGAGCGTGTACTCCGAAAGCCATACTGCACAGAAAATTTGATGGAACGTGGAATTCGAGTCCAACAATATCGGCGGACTTACATGTAGCACCAAAAATACGACCGACGTAGTAAAATCAATTAGAGACTGGTTGATAATGAACAAGTTGATCAAACTCCGTAGAGATTTGGCGCGAAAAAAGACAAACAGAACCAAAGCGTTGCCCAAAAGTCCAGCAATTCCGAATGCTATCTCAAGTATCGACCAAATTTGCTCGACCGCCATTTCAGACGTGTTAAAATGCAACTTGCATTTAGTCCTAAACTACCCGTGAATCTAGTTTGCAATCATGATTGATAACTTGAATCCAATGTTCCTTTTATACGTGTGCTCGGCAGCTTCCCAAGGACATAAGTGTTTTCCTTGCGAATTCGTTCTATCTGTTGCTACCCAATTGCTGTTTGTTGACTGATTATTTGGGCATGAGCAGATGTAGCTGTTTCCAAGGACATTCATACGAATGCAGATGATTTGGCTAAGGTATCTTAAGTACTATATTGTATTGGTAGTAGGATAATCAAGAAAAATACAATATTTGGCGGTATATCACTTTACCTTTATACGTGACTTGAGCTTTAGTTGGTAAACTTTAAGAATCACGTAAATGGTTTGGAACAGTACCAACGGGGTCGTAGCTAGAGTCATATGTTAAGGGGGTGTGAAGGTCCCAAATTCCGACTGGCTGGATGTTTTTCCAACTGAGCGGCAGTGTGTATAGTGCACTTTTTACGCACCCTGCGTTTTTTGTATACATCAGTGGAGATCCTTCCTTTGTCACGATATAAAGGTGCCGTCCTGGGGAAGGGGCCTAAGGGGAGGGGGTACCTCCCCTTTTTAGAAACTTTTGTTAATGTAAGGTTGCTTAGATGCAAAATGGTGCTATCTTTTTGACATTTTTTGAGCTGCTCATGTCAGGCGCGGTGGAACGGAAAAAAATATTGGGGGCTGAGTGCGAGGAAGACTATCTAAGCGAAGCGCCACCATCAGTTGGCGCGGAGCGTACAAGAAAATTTTTGGCTTTACAAACCCTCCAGATGGCCGGAAACGGCACTTCTCGAGTGTTTTAATCTACGTGTACCCAGCCTTGAAATATGGATCTCAAGTCTGCAATTTTTCAATTAATGAATAAAAAACCAATCTATGAAAATGTTAATATATGTTTCCAAGCGAAGAGCCACCATCGGTTGACGCGGAGCGTACAAGAAAATTTTTGACTTTACAAACCCCTCAGATGCCCGGAAACGGCACTTCCCGATTGTTCTAAGCTGCATGTACCCAGCGTTGAAATATGGACCTGATGTCTGCACTTGGCAAATATTGGGGGGGGGGCTGAACATACCTTCATCCTCCCACTTTTTCATTGAGGGCTGGGCAACAAAGCCTCCCGGGTCCGCCGCCACTGGCTCATGTATGGCTGAAAAATGTTCATAATTTGGCGAATTCAGCAACAGTAGGGATCCTTTCTTTGTCACGATGTAACGGGCCGTCCTGGGAAAGGGGTAAAGGGAGGGTTCCCCCTGCCCCTTCCCCTTTGAGAATTTTTTATTAGTTTAAGGTTGCCTAGATGCAAAATGGTGCTATGTTTGGGATATATTTTGAGCTGCTCATATATGGCTAGGAAATGTCGATAATTTATAGTGAATTCTAATTTCTGGTTAGGTGAAAGAAGAGAGTAAGTTGTCTTAGAGAAAAATACTTTGTCAACAAACCTCCTGAAGACCCCCTACTATTACGAAGATTTTCCTTTCATTCATTGTGCACTATAAAGGGTATCTAAGGCTGGCAGATACCTGGAAGCTCTGGATCAATTATATAAAATTGGGCAAAGACATAATGCTTATTACCTGTCATCCAAATGATAATATAGAGTATGACGCCAAGCACTTTACATCTATCGAATTTTTACTAATTTTGAACGAAAACTCCAGACGAATGGCTTCCAGTCTGATAGGTATAGCAAAAGTAATGAAGCACTAAAAAGCGCATTTCAGAATGTTTTTTGGTCGTAAGTGTATTGACAATCACCATCTATACCGATAATAGCTGCACGATAAGCGTTCGGCAATTTTTTTTTTTCTTTTTGACAAATGTATAGTTTCAGATACGTACTTTCAACCTTCCACAGTATGCTACAAATTATATTGAAAGATACCATATTGATGCAAGGCTCTACAGATGTTTTGAGATGTATCTCTGTTTTTCGGAAAGTGTTGTGATCGGAATAGTTCCATGTATAATTACCTTAATAATGGTAAAGAGATGAAGCGCAAACCGTGACGCATGCGCGCGAAGCGCGCCGAAATTTTTCATTAACTAAGATGTCAAAGGACAGGTTCAAGTCGATTTTACGTGAAGAAAATAATGTTTGGTATTATTCTCACTTGATCTAGTTGGAAAATAGATACAAAGTCTACATAGGCTCAGTCGGAAAATATGATAGACTGAGGAATCAGAAATTACAACTGGTATTTCAGATTTTCCGACTACCGTCGCTCTGACGAACTTTAGGGGGGTGAATCACCCCCCACAGCCCCGGTCGCGACGGCCCTGAGAATCAAGGCTTAAGTAAACTAAATTTATGACAACAAAATTCTCGTCTACAATTTTATATCTACACGGCTCATTACAAAAAACTAAAGGTAATTTCATTTTGCGCATCCTTTAGAGGAGACATAATTACGCACTTCTTAAAGCTGCTAAAGAAGTTCCTAACTTGCCCTATCAAGGAGCCATCTGAGGTATTCTGGCTAATCCTTGTTTTTCTTTTTGGTCGTTACTCCTTGGGTGAAGTTTCAAGTTTTTCCTGCATGGTTGTTTTTTGAGTATGTTATACATGAATATTTTGACGGGGTTGTTCTTTTTTAAATATGCGTTTTATGAATATTCGAGGTAAATTAGACATGGCATACGCTTAACCGCTTCGTCCTTCTTATACCTGCCATAAAGTAAAGCCTTTCAAGGTGCATGATAGACCAGTTCTCTCACACGAGCAATGCTGTGCAAGGAGCCATAGGCGTTTCAATAAAATAACATTAGAAAGGTTGGGGAGCTTTCAAACAGATGGGGCCATTTTTTCAATAAAGGGTTTTTACCCTTCTGTTTGAGTACCTGCTACTTGTGAAGCGAAGAAGCTTCCGTCATTTTGAGTCCATGCATGCCCGGTTTCCCACAACCTCCCGCCCGCTCCCACTTCTTTACCCTCTGTGAAGCAACACCGTCTTGGTATTAATACAGTAGACGTTCGTTACCTGTTGCAATAAGTGATATAAGTGGCATGACTGACATGACACACCCGGCAGATGTATTCCATTTTCACAACCATCTTCCAGTCCTTTTCCAAATAGCAATTACAAAGGATTGTGGGATAATGTTTAGGTACTTGTCGTTTTTTTACCACAGTGGTAAAAAGTCATTGCTTAAAACATCGCGTAACAAAACTCTATCCCACAATTCTTTGCAATTGCCACGTGGAAAAGGTCTATGTAAGAGGTAGTGAATGGGAACTGGATATTAAGATTAGGCGACACTCTAAAAACGGTTGGGTAAAAATTTCACCAACACCAGGCACGCACGTATGTGAAAATACCGAAAGTGCACTAGCGGATTAAGGGCGGAGCAAGAGGGGCACGTGCCCCGGGCACCCACATTTTGGGGCCCCGCATTTGGGAATAATATTTACCTTGGGTGTTTCCAGTACTGTGTCAAGTGTTTCTAAGCTGTACTATAGGGTCCCCCACTCCATTGCGTGCCCCGATCCCTCCACACGCTTAGTCCGTCCCTGCGAAAGTGGGTAAAGTTTGCCCAATAATTGTTGATTAATGGGTTATAACCTAGAAGTACTTACGCAATTAAAACTTAACCCATTAATCCACATCTGTTGGTCAAACTTTACCCACTTTCATTATTTTCATACACGCGTCCATGGTTGGTGAAATTTGTATCCAACTTTGGCAGTGTTAGGTTAGACAACTGGATATATAAGTTGGTACTACGAAATGGATTGTGTTACCAATATCTCCACGAAAGCCAATCACTTCGGTGAAGACTTGTTACATGAAATTTATCCATTAGTAAAATTGACAAATTTATCTAGCCTATTTAGGTCAATAAATAAATCTGAAACGGTAGGAATTGTAAATAAGGAGAGTTTTCTGCTAAAACTAAAAATATAGACCATGTGCACAACAAAAGGAATGCTCTTTCTTTAGTTTTCGAATACAAAATTGTTTCAATAACCTAATTAAAAAGTTGCATGCAGACTTAGCAGCATTTTTGTTGATAATGTATTTGAAAAGTTATCGCTTTGTCATCGATCGCAAAATGGCTTTTGCATTTGAAAGCCTAGTTTACTGTATAACTATTATATTCATTAGTTAATGTGAGTTCTTCAGTGCTTCATCAGCTATCGTGGTTATTATATACGTAAAATAAACTCACACACAACTCTGGAAGATTAATTTGAATTTATTTCCGAATGCTCAGATAGTGAGGGCCTGCTTTACAAATTATCCATGTCTTGCTCATGTAATTACCAAATTTGATTTTGGGAAAACGCAGTCGTCACCCCAATTAGAGTTAGTATATCCCGTCATTCTAGTTCACGAGTGCAGGCCTGTTTTTGATCATGTGACAATACTTTTGTTAGTGAATTGTGAAATTCAAGAATTTCTCCGCCCTTTACCTATTGTTTGTAATAGATAAGGTGATTACAATGCAATAAGAGGAGATTGGCACGAGTTTGCTGATTTTTTCAAAGCAAATTTTGGGGCAACTGCCCATTGTCTTTAAGTCCCCAAACACTGCCACACAAGCCTGTAGCCAGGAAGGAACAGGGAGCGGTGGTCCCCTAGAGAAAAATTCAACCCCCCTAAAATTTTCCACTACCATTGTCTCAATACCTTTTTACACCCCCCCCCCCTCGCTGAAATATATTTGCCCCTGGAAGCTACCTCGTCCCTCCCTTCTTTTATACCTTGTATGGCTACAGCTTAAAACACAATTAACTCACAACCATGCCAAACAGTTACATTTCAGGGTCATCGTACTTGAAAGCTCGGCTTCTGAAACCAAAAAGTTTAGTTTACAGTATTCTTTAAAAATGATTACATTTGTCTATTGCCAACTTTCATGCCAAAAAAGAGGCCCTTGATGGTTCAGCCTTAATCCTAGAACCTTTGAAAGGCTTTGAATGTGCCCAGACCAAGCAAATTCTGACCAGTTTTCAGTCCTGCAGGCTCAAAACAGGCTGATCCAACCAAGGAGGTAACAACGCCCTCTTTATCCAACATTTCTCGTTGAATCGGCCAGACATGACACTGCCATGAAGATGCTGTATTTAGCGTTAACCAAGCAGCAACTTATACCTGTCCAGTAGCCAGTAAAACGAATTCTTCTATATTTTTCAAACCTTGTTATTATTTTTTGTAACTTTTTGTCTTTAGTTTGTATCTTCCTTTTGACGTTAATACTCGTTTTCCATATAACTTTCATCATATCCTTACTCGAAATGTAGACGTGTCGTACAGTAATTTTGTAGATTGACAACTTTAAATTGATTCGTACCCCTCCAGCAGTAAAAATCTGTCGTTCTTCATTTTGCAGTAGGAAAAATGGACGGAAAATTTTATAGTTAATTGTTTACACAACCGGGCATTGAACCTCTAAAGTGCCAACAGCATGACGCAAGGTTGTACACCTTTATCAGTTTATATACAAAAAAGAAGCTTTACTTGCACTGCCTGAACGATCTTACAGTTGCAGTCTAATAATATGGAAATTAATTTTCTGAGAAATGGAGTGATTATCACCATGCAATTACTATTTCAGTTACAAACTAATGCGTGTGGAAAGACATTTCTTTCCACAGGGGGTCAGAGTTTGCCCTGAAATTTGCCCTGATAAGCAAACAATCAAAACACGAATTTTACCCTGGCGTATTATTTCGCTAAAAATCAATTTTTACCCTTTCATTGAAATATTGTTCGTACTGGAGGAGGAGAACGCCGCCTACAAACTCACCTCCTTATTCGCTTATAGTTATAAATTACCTCTGTAACAAATTAGCGAGGTATATTGCTGAAGGCTGTAAGCTTTGTAATAAGTAAAACTGACGGCGCCATTAGGATCAATGTTAATCTTTTTATTTTGAGTCAATTACTTTTCATAGATGAAAAAAAATCAATTGAATGCCAGCCGATTGGATGTTGATTGAATAAGGAGAATAGTCCAGGCGGCCTTTATTTTCTTAACTTTGATGTTTCATTACTCCACATGCCAGTCTAATTCAATTTCGTTGGGGCAGAGTATTTACACATGTTGACCGACCAAGGAATGCGGACTTAGCCAACAGTTTTTTAGCATTAGCAAAAGTTCAGTGTAAAAAAGGCTTTCAAGCTATTCAACTCAGTATGTTATAGCCATTATCTCTTTTTGATTGGAAAATTTATTGGCTCAAAGTATCCTTTGACCATCCTTTGTGAATAATCAAATAAAAAATAATAATGCCTATTCTTTGACTTTCCCAAGGATTCATTAAGATTCATTAAAGGAAAGGGTCACTTTCGTTAACCTTCCATGCACCGACTTCTCATAAATGTGGACAGAGTAAGACGTGACAAAAGGGTCGCCATCGAAGAACTAAGTTAGTCCTATCAAGATACTACCGACTACATAAGTCTGCTTATTTTTGTGATGAATCTGAAACATTCCAGACAACATGTAACATAAAATAAGAATGAAAAAAATTCTTCACATCAATTTTTTACTTACACAAGCCTTGTAATTCTTACAAAAATCTCTTACGTTTTTCTGTCTCAAATAGTCGCATATCACTGTATTGCTAAACGAATACGAGCTTTAAGTAGAAGATATGCAGTCGGTCATCTTTATTAGCTAAATTTGACGCACAGAAAGGTAGTGTAAAACAGAAAACTAATGTTCTGTTCATATAACGTGAGAATCAGCATTAACTCGAGAACTGAATGAAATAAAAAAAGAAAATTGCAATGTAGTTTCTGTGCTATGAAAATTCTTTCCCTGCTTTTACCTTCCTTTACTTTGTAAGATTCAAATCATGCAGTAGTATTACCTTAAAGTTTGAACTGACTTATATCAAGGCTGGTCATTCCATTATAGAACACATGACAACTTGCAGGAAGCTTCTACTCTGGAAGCCTGCCATATCACTTTGACAGTTACGAATTATATACTGTTGGTGTTTGAGATGTTTGGAACATTCCGTTTGTTGTCTTAAAATTATTACGCACAGTATAGGTCTAACAATTATTTTCTTAACTGAAATCCCTTATTTAATTACGGAAAGTGTCTCATAGCCTGGATTCTTCCAAATATCTAAGAATAAAATCTATGAGAAGAAGCCCTGCATTTTAGGTATACTACAGTCTAGTGAAAAACCATCACCAGATTTTAAATTCTGTTAAAGGACAAAAGCTTGCATTTTACAACAAAAAGTGACTAAAAGCCTGTTGAAAACCTCATACCTGCCTTTCCTAGCTTTTTCATCAATTATTGTTTGTTCCTTTCTGAGGTGGGTTTTCAGTTCTTGATTTGTAATTTTTATACTGATCCAAATAAGCTGTTACTACTCTATTTCGGTTTCAACTTCCAATGACTGTTTGATACTCCCCACGCACCATGTGCGTATGAAAGTTACTAGTAAACAATTGGGTGCCTGTCCGCTCTGGTGCGCATAATGAAATATTGCGTTTAGAATGCACCAACATTGCATACAAAGGAAACACCTTATCATTATTAAACCATTCAGTATGACCAATAAACTCTACACTGGCCGGCTCGACTTGAACCAATTGGTTGAAAACTGAGCCGTTAAACATCATCTAACTAACTAACTACACTCTAAAAACAGTGTTTAGGCATTAAACACTTTTCTAAACACTTTTTTGCTCCACTTTGTAAACATGTTTAGATGCTAAACACACGTGTCTAATTCCTAAACATTCTGCTTTAAAACACGTTTAATTACTAAACATTTAGTGTTTAATCCCTAAACATGTTTAAAATTTAAACGTGTTTACAAAGTGGGGCAAAATAAGTGTACAATTGCTTTAGAGTGTAGCAACAGCTCTATTTCCTCAAAATATGCATTCCAAGATTAACGGATGTTGCATCATTTGAATTTTTAAAAGTTTGGGTGAACAAATATTTTTGAGCAACAAATTAACCAAATTTCGTCGTGTGGAGGAAGCCTTATTTTTTAAATGAAATGTACTGTACGTACTGCCTTATTTTGAATTTTTCTATATTATCTATCAATATCGGTTCAAAAAAGATCAAAACTTTCTGTAAAACAAAAGTTCAATATTTCCCTATAAAAGCTAATTTCGTCTGACATGTAAGTTATCGCTATTCTTTTCTGACTATGTCAATCCAGGGAGCTGGTCAGCTCCCTGGTCAATCATACAAGGAGTGTTTCACTCTCAGTTGTTCAAGACTACACATAAAAAACATGTTTTTTTTTTTTTATTTTTTTTGAAGGAGGGACAAATAATTTACCCATGCGCCTAAGGATATGATACGATAAGTTTATTTGCTGCTCCAAGACAATTTCTACAATTTGTGCAAAACCATCGTCCTTGTAATTCTTCTCCTTAAAGCCACAATTAATTTTATATATTATGAATAGGGCTCCACGCATTCTAGAGTATTCTCCACGTAAGTGAAATTAATTTCCCCCAAGTGGAGTTGTGAGGTAATGGTAAAACGGCTTGCCGTAAGTCCAACGTTATCGTCATCTTCAATACTCATGAAAACTGACAATTGTTTTTCACCCACGAATTAGGAGAATTCCCACGCATCTAAATGTGGACAGGTATAGATAATTTGGACGCTTAAAGTACAAGTAAAGGTACAAATGCCACCTGAAAAACTGTTAGGTAAAAATCTACCCATAGCTTGGTCAAAAAATCGCATGCTTTGGCTGAAGTTTAAGGTACGCTTTGACCAGCCTAAGTTAAAAGTTCTGAGCGAGTTTCAATCGGGCATGTGAGAGATAAAGACCTATCACTGAAGCTCTCGTATCTCAAAATCTTAATGATCGTAATGGTATGCATGTCTAAAAACAGTAACAAGGGACTACGTGTTATCTTTGTGACACGAATGTACAGGCTAGCAAGTGTAAGCTGGAAGTTCCTATGATCGAAAGTTCTCAAAAAGGACTAAATTCAATGCGAAATACGTGAAAACATTTGGCAGTTTGGTGCAATGCTGATTACCTATACATACACACGGTCCGTAAAGACATGTCGAAATTCTGCGATAAAAAGTACTTATGCAACGCAGTACCCAGTTTTCCACACAATATATAAATGCTGCTGGTTGAAAGTTGCATTAAACGATCCTCTAGACTTTTCTTGAACTTTTATCCTGTTAATTGACTCTTTCAGAAATCTCAAACTTCGGTTTTTAAAGGTATATAGCAGAATTATTCATAAGCTACAGTATACTTGTGTTAAAAAGGCCATCGTGGGAGGAGCGTTAAGTCGCCTAGCTCTGTTAACAGGGTGCTTATCGCAGGTTTGAAAGAGACAAGCTTTTGTGTAACTCTTGTCGACGTTAGTGACTTTCGTCTTTTTTTTCAACCAAGCTTCGAAGATGAAGTAGTTTTTTTTTCATAACATTTCTTCCAAACTTGGCAGTTTGTTGTCTTGATGAACAGTATTGTTTTTCTAGTGTCCATCATAAGTACTACTTGTATGTAACTATTAAATGATGCCTTTGTTGATGATAGTTGTACTTATGAGAAATAAATTGAATTGAATTGATTCGATTCGGTTCTGCGAATTGCAAATTTCTCTTATCTGTGTTATCAGGTCATTAGACGCCATGACATAAAGGCCAACGACATAAGAAATGCTTCGCCCGATCCACCCATACCCCCAACTGAGACACCTGATTGATATACATTTTGTTTTTAAATATTCTGTTATGGCATTAATATGCCAGAGGTAGTTGATGTAACATAAATAATTCATATGAAATGCTTTCGATTAAAAAGTTCGCCTATCTCAGCAGGGGGTTAGTCTACTTATTTTACTTATGACCGTGGGTGTTCACTTTCGAAAGCAAAGTCCTTTGCATTTGCTTCCAAATTTAAAATTAAAATCATGGGCGTAAGAAGCAGGGGGCTGAAGGATTAAGCCCCCGTCAACGTGGTGGGCGGGAGCTTTCACTTGTACCCTCAATCCAAGGACCGAGACTCCCTATTTGTGACCTCTGTAAATAGGCAAATATATGCAGAAATTTTCTTTAAATTTACTTAATACGTTGCACAAATTTGCATCTAAGGACTCTAATAAAAAATTCCAAATGGGAAGGGGACAAACCCTTCACCCTAGACCCTTTCCCCAGAACGGCAGTCCAAAACAACTTTCTTCCCTAGACTCGAAAAAATTCTTATGCCTATGAAAAAAGTAGAGGGATTAGAAGTTCGACAGTACCCTCATGCCACGCATTAAACTGCGACAATCACTTAAACACTGGCGTAGGAAGCGAGGGGGGGGGGCTGGCGGTCAGCCAGCAAAGAAACCCGTTATTTATCTCTTCTGTAAGAAATATCAAAAGTTGGCGTAATTTACCTTAAAATTTGTCCAACATGATGCCCCAGATTGCATCTAAGGACCCTCAAATATCCAAAAAATTTTCCAAAGGACTAAGAAATGACAAAAATTTGTTGTAATTTACCTTAAAATTTGTCCAAAATGATGCACCAGGTTGGATCTAAGGACACTAAAATATCAAAAAAGTTTCAAAAGGGCTAAGAAAAATCAAAATCTTGCAGTAATTTACCTTTAAATTTTGTCCAAAATGATGCACCAGATTGCATCTAAGGACCCTCAAATATCCAAAACATTTTCCAAAGGACTAAGAAATGTCAAACATTTGTTGTAATTTACCGTAAATTTTTCCAAAATAATGCACCAAATTGCATCTAAGGACCCAATTTTTTAAAAATTTTCCAAAGGAGAGGGGGATACCCCTCCCCTTAGACCCCTCCCCAGGACGGCGATCCCAAACGAGTTTCAGCCCCCAGTCTTGAACAGCTTCCTACGCCTATGCACTTAATGTGTGTGTGTGTGGGGGGGGGGGGAAATCTACGTTGTTCTCTTCGCATGGAGTACTTCACTAAATAGAAGGGTTGGTTTAAGAAAGCACCGTACCATTAGATTAAATAAAAGTACAAGGAAATGACAAAAGATT
>WURT03281915.1:0-25306 GCA_009936505.3 Holothuria glaberrima
ACTGTCATTGTGCTTGGTGCTCAGCATAAGCAATGGAGTAGGGAAAACAAGCCAGTGAGCCACAACTGGAAAAAAGGGCCGTGGCTGGCTTGACTTAAACCAATTGGCTAGAAACTGGGCCGTAAAACCTCATCTAACTAACTAACTCTTTAAAAGCTTATCATGTCCAATATTTTCACCCTAAACTACTCTACCAATTTGAGGTGTATTTAGGCATTTGTACACTTCACATTCTACCATTTGAGAGGGAATCCTTTGCTTCTATCTGTAGGCATTTAATTACTTTTTAAAGGGAGACACCGCCTACAAATATTTTGTCCCATCTTATGACAAAAATTGTCATGTCACTGTTCCGTATGTAAACCATGTATTATGATTGATACTGACACTCACACTGATACTAACGTGTATATAATCACTTCAAAGTCTGGTCATATTGGGCAAAACTGCTGTAAAATAGCGAAGAAATGAAAAATCATCATCTCTGAGTCCCTAATTAACACGAAAAAGTCCGAACAGTTTAGAAATCTTTTAGAGAAACTGTGATATTGTCATCGAGTTTGAATTAAATTAGTCACAACCAAAGTCAAGGTAGCCATTACCAATTTCGTAATCATAATTAAAACGTACCTAAAATAATTTTAAATTGTGATTTTGGGGTATATTTTACACATCTAATAATATAAAGTAACATAACGTTACATAAGATGGCATTGTCATACTTGACAAATCCTTTCAGCTCACACGAAATACTGCATAGTTTGCCCCGAAGTTAGAGGGAGTACGCAAACTGGACATTCTCAGGAAAATATTCTCCTTTTACAAAGGTCCTGAAAATAGACACCGTACCGTAGTGACATAAGTCACTAACTGAGGGCACACTAATGCAGACGTTTACATACCAACAGCTTTTAAACATAATTGTATAAAAAAAGAAAGTCTAAATGACGTGGGAGCCGTGTAACCTTTCACTTCCCAGCTTCTTTGAAAGTGATAACAAGTTTGGAATAAAAAAAAGTCAACTCATCATTTCAACCTACCGTTTACATGATGTATTGATCATTCAGTTCAAGTTTTCTACTCATGCTGTTCCCATCTCTATTTAAGCAAAAGCATAGGGCTGGATACTTTATACTGTGACAATGACGTGCCATATAGCTACAAAGTATCACAGAAAACCAATTTAACACAAATTACTTCAAAAAAATATACTCTCTGCATCTTGCAATTTCACACGGATATACAACAGGAGGCTTTCTGTTCAACTTGCATTTTTATGTAGACTAGGATAGAAGCGATAAAGGAATTTTTTTATGATTTATTATTGTTTGAAACCCGACTTTGAAAGATACCCAGTGTGGCGATTAAAAATAGCCTTAGGCAATGGGTGTGTAACATAATATACCTCAGCAGAACAAAAGAAAGGTGGGGTTTGATCATACTATTATAAGAATTACGTGGACCGGGAAATGGCAGAACACCAAAATGAGGCTTGGTCCGATTTTTTGTCTTCTTCCACCTCAAAATCTAAATAACGATGGTAGACTACTCCTAAACTTTCATTTGATAGGTCGCCGATTATATGTCTGTAAACTTCTTGCAATATCGTGAAAGTAGTGGAACGATGCATGGTACTTAACTTAAAATCAATGGTGGAATTTGCTACTTTTAAAATGATAAGTTTTGGACTATCTATCGGTGTAAAACGCCATTGTCTGGTAATATGGATCAATATGAATAATATGATATGAATATTGGTATCTATGAAATTTGCCTAAAGTGTGGCATAGCCAACTCCTAAACTGGTATTGCTTAAAGAACCAATGGCCTATGTTACTCTTAACAGGCTCTGTTTGCAATTTTTACCGGGATCTAATCTACAGGCATCTTACGAAAACAAAGCAAGTGATGTAACCAGATTTTGTATAGAAGATGACCAGAATGGATTTATTTTTTAAAAACATCTAGTCAAATATAAAAGATTCCAGTTCTTTAGCATATTGGCCAAGGCTTTAAAGTTTCATCACAAATATTTGTCCTCGTGTAAACGAAATAATACCGCACCGTTTGACGCCGTCAATTAGTTGTGTATTATCACCCATATTTGTTCTTCAGTTTAGATAGCAATTACACAAGTAAGGCATAGAGTACAGACAGTGAACAAAAGGCAGGTGCTTTGTGTTTATTGGCTTTGTAAAAACATCAACGAAAAAGCAAAAGATGAATAAAGGTTATTCAAAATCCTGGCATCAGCCTGACGTGGAAAGTGAATAGTTTAAAGAAATTTAAAAGCAGTACGAACAAGTAAAGGCTTGCCGAGCCATAGACAAATGAAAAAGATATTTTATGAAACGAAGTTAACGGTTAAGAAGCCTGTGCCAAAGGCATGTATGGAAATAGCACTAGCCACTGAAACTATTCTGTTAAATTCAAGGTTTATACATCAGGGCAGTGTGCCCATTAAGCATCGGGATTGTGCGACTCCCGTTTTACTTTTCACAGCAATTATGCAAGTTTTAAATCAGGTTCGGGAACTTCCCGCACCTGCTGGGAAAAGTCGACGTTTTTGTTGCAACTTATCGAGATTCTCTATTACACCAACCCCCTCAAGATATATACAAGGGGAAACCACCTTATTCTACGATCTAGTGCCAACACTGCATCAGGTCGGTTGCCTGAGCGAAATTCCAAGTTACATGCCTAGGATATTTGACATGCTAATACCTCCTTTGTCAATCCCGCCAGGGGGTCGCCATAAATGAGGGGATAGGCGTAGGGGAGACTTTTACGTAGGTCAAACAAGGTGCAAAATGGAACTTTGTTTGGAAAGTTTGAAATAATTGATATGTTTAAAAATTGTTTCTGTGTGTGATCACGTCTTATTTCTTGATTGGTTAACTGGTTAAGGGGAAAGAGGATTTTTAAGTGGATAGGGTAACTGCGTTATCGTTTGAGAATTTTTTAAGTATGTAAAGTATGGTTGTCTGCTAGACGGTGCTTTGTTAATGATTTGAACTGATTATGTGGGTAAAAATTCCCATTTTGGAGTGAATTTCTGTTTGGTTTGATAGAATGTCAAATGGGGATGTCGCCTTTGGTGCCAAATCCGAGAAATGTGCATTGTATGATGCTTAGAAGCAAAATAATGCTATCTGGCAAAGCTTTCAACTTTTTATATATGTTTAGAAATTCTTATTATGTACTGATTTTCTTTAGCAGTTTAGTTGATCTATGGCATGGTTCCAAAGCCGCACTTTGTTGTAGCGTACCGTAGGCCTATCAAAACGGTTTTTGTGAAAAGTTGCCTTTCAAATTGCAGGAAATGGAATTTTTTAGGCATTGAAATTTGTAAACAATCTTTATTTTGAAATTTCATGCTTTAGAAATTTAGAGGTCAAGGCAAAGGATTCAATGCGAAAACTTATTCAGTTAAAATCATTTTGTAGGGGAAGAGGGCTTGCTTACTTTTCAAATTCATTGATTTAATTTAAGTATTGAACTAAACTTGAAGGAATTCTAGCCTGTTTCATTAAACTTGCTGTGGCGTGGATAAACAGATAAGGCCTGCTAACCCGAAGTTCATTATCTTAGAAGTGAGGTCCGGTGTGTTTTATGTGCTATTATATCATGTAGTTATAGTTAGTGCCACAACATTTGTAACCAGACATTGGTCAGAACTAGTCAACCACATGGCACCACGGGTGTAGAAACGGGGGAGAACTGGGGGAACATTCCCCCTTCTTTTCAGAAATGGTAAAAGTAAAATGTGCCTCACGTGAAAATGAAAAATTTCCTGCTGCTCCCTTTTGAAATATGAATTTACCCATAAAAACTCAGATATCTCCGGATTACCTTTGTACTTAAATAGATGTATTTTAAGTTAGCCTTTCAGTATCTCAAAAGTTTTCTCATGGCTTTTTCAACTGAAGGCGCATACCCCAAGGGGATAGGCATATGGGAAGAGAGGGAAACGTGGCACTGTGCCTCTCCCCTTAAATTTGGAAAACTATAAAATTCGGGTAGATCTGTAGGAATTCGGGCAAAATTTTCCTAGAAGGCTAAGAGATTTGGGCGTAAATCCTTATGCCTCCCCCAATCGAAATGGCCAAATACGTTTATACTCGAGGGATTGTGCTTTGTTGCATTTACTGACAGTAGGAGAACGATCGAGCTGCACAAAGGGATTTCATAGGAAAGTGTCGTTGTAATAAATGACAGGAAGTTGACATTTTCTTCCTTTAGCTTTTCCTCCTTTTAGTTTTCAAGAAAGTGCAGTTCATTCCCTGGTGGCAAGTGTGATGCAACACCATGATGTTCCGAAGCCATGTCGGGCTCTAGCTGCAGGTACTTCACACTGATTTTCGATCACTCGAATGGTAGTAAATATATATATATATATATATATATATATATAAACTGAAGGATGAGAATGGTTGGTAGCGGGATACAGTCGCATAATTTTGAAACCTGTAGAATTGACATCTAACATTGGCAACTTTTGCCTTAATATGAGAGGTGATGATACTACGTATGATTGAAAAACCGTGCTGGACTCGAACCAACAACCTACCGACTGAGCTAACGAAGCATCTGTCGATCGAACTGGTCAGTAATCCTTTTATTCCCCCGCCCCCACACCTGCGGGCTTCGACTCTTTATATAAGTTGATTGGAAGTGGCAAATTTTTCTGAATACACACGTGTGAGGTAATATACGCATTTAACCATCCCGCAGGTACCATTGAGATGGAGAGATTCTGTGACGCCGATGTCCGAACTAAGCGTCACTTTCGGTAGTGTGGTTCGGGATTTTCTCTCCCGAAATCAAAAGTTTCAACACAATAGTTTTAAACCATTCTCAAGTGAACTACCGAGCCCATAGAGCACTTTTTGGATGGCACGTTACGGACGGTATAAATAAAGCAACATTGAATTAGAGGAATAGTTCGTAAGCTGCGTGAGAATGCAGAATCCCTGAAGACTGGAAATGGTAAAAGTCCTTTTAAGAACTGTCACTGCACTCATTATGCTCACAGCCTATTTACTGAGTTTGTATCGGCTCTTCGCGCGTGACAAGCATGGAAAAGAAAAATAATTTAGATAAGAATGAAATGACCAAGATCTCTGAAGAAAAAAATGATTTTTACACAGAAAGGTGCAAAGTAGTTTTGATGCATACAAAGTTATAAATTTAAATGTGCGCCCTTTGGATGGTGAATAGAAAAGTTGCTTGTGAAGACCCTTAAGGAGGTCCAGGGAGAAAGAACATCGTTGCATACCCTATCATGTGGGCCGAAGGAGTTGAGAGTTACAAAAAAGTTGCAACAGCCAAAATATGGAAACATCAGTAAAGGAATAAAATGCATGTCTTGTCATATGCAGCCACACATCGGTGTATGGATGCTTTAAATATCCCTTTAGGCTTTCTGCTTGGGGTAGAACTTATTATATCAAAGAAAATCTTTTCCATTCTTGGGGCCGAATATTTATAAATTAATAAAAAAAATATAGCCGTAAATAGCACAAAGAATGCTTGCTTTTAGTGTATTTTTATCAAAGTAAATTTTTAGCCGTAGCTTTATCCTTTTCCTACTTACTTTTGTATTAAAACCTTTACATACACATGCAAATTAGTAGCTGAAGTACTGGAAAAGATACAGCAAGTGAAGGTAAATTATTTATCGATTTTATCGATGTTAAGCTTAAATGTCCGTGAAATGGATTTGATTAAAGCCACACGCAAATTAAAGTTCGGGCAGTTATTTTTGGCTGCCTCTTCTGTTCCTGCGTATGCTTATTATGATGATCTACCGCATAAGTATAGGGAGTTCATGCTTAGCCTACTGGTTCTTAGAAAGTCACGCATTCACTTTCAGTAAGTTTTTGACAAACAATCAGGGAAACCGTTTGCTTGTGAACATATTACCAAGAATTACAAGCTATTTCCGGTGAGCTGTATCGTTATCACAATATATGATGAAAGGTTATGCAAAGCAAAGCCTGCAAATCCTCGAAGAAAAGCTTCCATACGAAAGTATGTTTAGCTAATACAATGACTATGTACTCCTAGCCCCTCTTCTAATGTTTACAAAACTATTCGAAGTACTTTCTACTTCCTTAAATTGCTCAAGGCCACACCCTCACAATACATTGTGGGTGGGGGGCGGTTACAGGGAAACACAACGGACTGCACAAGTCATCATTGACCTACCAGGTTAAAACGGAATTTCGTTTTCATTTAATGCGTGAAGCCTAGGTAAAGAGATGTTAGCTGCTCCCACTTTTCAGGTTCGTTACCAAAGGGGTGGTGCAGAGACGCTTCCACCTATCAGACACTTTAGGCCCTACAGCCGTTAAAAACAGTAATTTACAATTGCCTCAATGTCTCTGACGTTACCTGATGAGAACTATCTTTTGCGGAAAAAACACCTTGGTCCTACAATCCTGTCTGGATATACGTGCCTGTCTCTATCGTTTGGTAGCATTGTCCGTCCAAGCATGAAGCCCAGATGCTTACCTGCCAGACGTCAACTCATCTTGAATTATACATGGGCGCAGATCCTGGTGGGGACAGCGGAATGCACCACCACCGACTTTTTCAGTGGTGGAGACATTATATACCTTGTCCCCACCAATTTGTCTTGATCAAGCGCTATATGTCGATTTCTCCTTCATTGAACTTTGGCGCAGTTTGATCCAGCATTGTTCAAATGACATGGTACTAAAATATGGGAATTAAAACTATTGGCACTATTAGGAGTGACTTCTCCTCTGAAGTATTAATGCAGTCAATCATGTGAAACATAATCTATACACGAGATTGGTAAATGACGGTCAGCAAAACGGACTGAGTGCAAACAAACGTTGCAACTCCCACTGTGTGTTGACAATTTGAGCAGGCGCGGTTCTAGACTGAGATCTTTTTGGGGGGCTTAGGGGGCTTGAAACGGAAGAATAAAATTTTCTCCCAAATATATAAATCAGCAACGCCACGCTGATAACAATGATAATAAAAACGGTCGCATAACATGCTCATGCAACGTTTATATACAGGCACAGTGGCGTAGGCACGATTTCTCTACGGGGGGGGGGGGCATGCAGTTCGTTGTGTGATCTCCGGCCTGGGGAGGAGTGTAAGGGGAGGGGGTGTTCCCCTCCTTGAAAATTTTTTAAAAATTAGGTGTCCTTACATGCAATGTGGTGGCACATATGCCACTTTTTGAAGTAAAATTTGTGTAAAATATTACGTATTTTTAGGATCTAAAAATAATAAAAATGGTATCAGTGAGGGAGGGCCATGGCCCAATGCCCTGACCCTAGGTACGCCACTGTACAGGCATATATTTATTAATTTTGAAAATGTAGCTAACGTTATTGAAAGATTCGAGCAAAAACAAAATACGTATTTTTAGGATTTAAAAACAAAAAAAATTGACAACCGTGGGGGAGGGCCATGGCCTAATGCCCTACCCCTGGGTACGCCACTGTACAGGCATGTATTTTTTTAATATAGAAAAAATGTACCTAACGTTACTGAGAGATACGAGCAACCGGACCTGTTCATATTGATGGAAGTAACATTCGGCCTGTACATTTGACTTAAAAGGACTGCCAGTATAACTTGACCGTCAGCGACGAAATGACTCGTTTGTAACTTCCAACAGATGATTAATCCGTTTACTTGATTTACATGTATGTACATACTATAATAGATGTTACTTGTCTTTCCCAAATTTCCATGTTATGAAACATGAATCTATGTGATTTCGAGTCTCAGACGACAGTTTCCCTTGACAAACTCATCTATGTAGGCACTGGCGTCGGAAGGTTAGAATGCAGCTTCGTGAGCAAGTATAGGGTCCTTTTGCACTGTGCCTATGTACCGTTATACAGTACTAAGGCGAAGCGTGGCTGTCGTACTACACGCGGTCAAAACAATGGTGTACCGTGTGCGTACGTGGACGTTGGATACAAGAAACGTGATCACATGACTATATTGCATGACACATTTGAGAAACTAAATCCACTCGAACAAGATTTGCACAAATATTTTGTTTTTCTCAATACACGAAAATACGGCATGAAAATAATACACAACCTCGGGAAATGTTTTGGGGCTTGTGGGGATTTTGGGGGGCTTGAGCCCCCAAAGCCCCCTCCCCCCGTAAAACCGCGCCTCAGTTTGAGCTAAGTTTACGTCTTGCAATGATTCCACTTTTAGTATTTTAGTTGAATTGCCTAGAAGTTTGGTCAATTTCAGGAGATATTTTGAGAAGAAGAAATTTTGGAAACCGAAATGATATAAAGCTGACATAACTTTAAATAGATAAGAGATATGAATATGATGCAATCGACTTGAAACCTGTTTCAGGAAATGGTCAGCAGAATTCAGGAGAGATGATGGATCATTTCGAGATGTGAAAAGTGGAAAACTAGTGACATTCTGTGAAACGAATTGGATTATTTGTCCTCTGTTTTTTTTTTTTTTTTTTTTTTTTTTTGCAGAGGCTCATGTATTTCCCCAAACTAAATTTCTAAGCCATGAGATATAAACATTAAGGAGGTCTGGGAGCATCGTCAGGGATCGTTGGGTCTGGGAAGTGTTATTTCCGGTGATCTTGGAGGTATAGGACTATTTGTCAAAAGAATTTTTGTACGCTACGAACGACCCCTTGGTCGCGCTCCGCTTATACAGACAGCATCAGGGAACAGACACGGTTCTCCACATTATTCAAGACGGGGTCTAGGCTCATGGAATTATATCATTCGTTTCAAAACGTACGGTACCCTATCCGATATTCCTACACCAGAGAGATTACTTATATTTGCATGCGCATCAACATTTTTTTTTGGGGGGGGGAGGGGGTGACATGTTCTTTATTTTAGAAATTGGGAAGATAGCATATGATTGTTTTCCCACTCTTGTACAGAACTTGAACCTTAACGAAGACAGTTGTCATTTGTTTGATTTCAAGGTCTACAATTGCTGAATCTGAAAAGCCAATTCATAGTGGATAAAATCTTGGGAACTTAAATGTCTCACCTTGCACCACAGATCATCCGGATTCCAAAGTTCACCGGTTCTTTCAGGTTGCCAAGTGTCACATACAGCTAGCCCGGGGCTTCGAGACTCGCTGTAACTAGTTCTTCTGGTCAAGGTCACACACTCGCCCCCGGCCCAGGCCCCGGCCCCTCCTCCATCCTCCCGGGTCTTTAGAAGCTGTTTACGCCCTAGATGGTGGAAAGATCAGACAGTGCGTGCATTCCCCAAAGACCGCAGCATAAGCCTGATTTCACGCATGTGAGAGATACAGCCCAGCAGTTCCCATCTTTAAACAGAAGCTCACGCGTTCTACGAAGGAGATGCAATCATCACAGCTTAGAAAGGTGAGACAACCTCCTGATGAGGTCATGAGGTGTGAATGACCTCTTTAGTTATTCCATGGAGCTGTTACTCTGAAAGTGTATATGCAACGTTTAGCACTCAAGTTACAGTCGGTAGGTCCGATCATTAAATTGGTAAAACCAGTAAGTAAAGTTTGAAAAGTTATAACCCGTATGATAACTCGCCCGTTCCCCTCTGTTTATGAAAAGTCTTTATAAGGTATGGGATTAATTGCTTTTCACTGGTGTGCGAGAACCCGGTCAACAAGAAAACATATTTTGTTGAAATAATTTCTTGAATTTAATGAAACTTGCGGTTTACTTGGAACAGCAAATTTCCTAATAATTTAAACCATAATTCATTGTTATTGAATGACTGAATGATTTTTACTTATTTTATTTCAAACTGAGAGGGCTAGGTAACGCAATTTTTAAGAAAGAAGGCATTTGCAGACATTCTTAGCTTATATCTCATGAACAGTTTGCCTACTCTAAAATTCAAATTATTCTCATTCAGCATCAATAGTTCTCATTATTCCTTATATGTTGGCAGAAGTAATATCCATGTCCTTTTATTATGCGTTATATTTCTGGGAAATTGAAGCTACTTCCAGTGTTATTTGATAAGAATAACTTCATTATGATAAAATGTGATCATTTTGTCTGTGTCATTAGGGTTAGCTTTCTTTAAAATAACTTAAAGAAAAGCTCTGCGATTGGGTTTAATATATTGCTATAAATTTCCACCAAGTTAAGGTACTATTTTTGTTAATAAGTTCGTATATCTGTGACAGTAAAAAGGCAGTTGCATAAAAGGTGAACGATATAACTTTCTTAGAAATGTGAAGGCTTTGAGCATACTTCCTAAAATTAATGGTGGGTAGTTTATGCAAACATAGAAATGACCAAGGACACCTGCAAAAAAAAAAAAAAAAAGAAAAAAAAAAAGCTTGGGCAATAAAATTTCAACGGAATTTGAACCGTCTATGTCGAGACGGCACTGGTGTACCACCTAGAGTCCTGTAGATACTGTCTCCTGTTTTACGGCCTATGCACCTAACAAGACTTGTTCAAATAATGTGACCAAACCATGGTCAAATTTGACAAACTATGGTCAAATCTGACCAATAAGTGATCAAATTTGACCATAGTTTGGTCAATCTATTTGACCAAGTTTGGTTCGGTGCATAGTTGACCCAGTCATTGGTCAATTTGGCCAAAGTGTTTTAGAGTGCAGTGTCTCTAGTTTTCTTTCGTTTTCTTTCTTATAGTATTCTACTTAAGAAACGATTGAGAAACTTGAAAGCGGCCACGTACTCCTCCCCCATTCCACCATGCATACGTGCCTACAGAGAAGTACTATCAAATATACCTTACATGGGGCTCTTGATATGTGACCACAATTGGAGTTTACAGTCCTGTGTGTGACTTTCTGAATGACTGTGGAAAGGGATATGATCTCCCAGTCATACCCTTTTGAAACCTGCTCTTCGTGGACAGAAAAGGCAGGTACGCAGTCAGGCAGACAGACGGGCAGGTAGGCATGAAAGAAGGATGATTTTAATCCCTCAAAGTTTGCATAATTAAAATATCGTGTTAACAACATTTTCGGCCTATTTTCTCTGGTGGCCTCACATGACTTTTGACCTCTACCAACACAATAGGGTTCTGTCTCTAGATATGATAATTCCATATTCCAAGTATGAGAAGTATCCGCATCATTGCTATCTTGAGATATCGTGTTTACAAGCCAAGTGTCCCAAAGACATATACATACACACATACAAACTCATACATACACTCTCCATCATTATTGCATAGCTTTCTTTCTCTCACAGCAAGGAATTTTAAAGTAACCAGAAAGCCCAAAGCCTTAGTGGTTCCTTCCCGATAGGAGATGATTAAGACGGCT
Source organism: Holothuria glaberrima (assembly GCA_009936505.3). NCBI lineage: Eukaryota > Metazoa > Echinodermata > Holothuroidea > Aspidochirotida > Holothuriidae > Holothuria > Holothuria glaberrima. The sequence continues at coordinate 11,296 of WURT03281915.1, forward strand.
GCGTGGTCAAGTGGTTATAGAGCATCCGACTTGCAGCCGGAAGGTCTGGAGTTCGACTCCTGGCCGAGTCATACCGAAGACTTTAAAAATGGAACCTACTGCCATTGTGCCTGGTGCTCAGCATATGCAATGGAGAACGGAAAACAAGCCAGTAGGCCACAATTGGAAAAAGGGCCCTGAGCGGCCTGACTTTAACCAATTGGTTAGAAACTGAGCCATAAAGCCACATCTAACTCTTACTCTTGTTCAACTAAGGTTCATCCCTCAAATTTTTCCTTTATTTATTCACTACGATGTTTTCACAATTTGTCCTCTGCTGACCTCACATAACCTTTGAACCCCACCAAAAATTGAATAAAAGATGGAGAAAAGCAATTGCCTTGAATGTGATTCGAACCCGAACAATCTTTGTGAGAAACTGAGTGCTGTCAACTTCTTCGTTAATGACCTCTTTCGATGTATGGTACTTCTAATCATCCTATAGTCAAAGCATCTTTTATATTTTTTCCTATTTAAATTAAGTAATAAATATGTGGATGATTACTGTACCTGTAATGCTTGTGAAAAAATAAATGTTGTCCTCTATAATTTTATCTTTGGAATTGTGCATAAATTCAGCCATAACTTTTAGTTGGTCACGAAACTCCGGGCACAATTTTAAGGTATGGCCCACTATCTATTCAGTTAACGAGGCTTTCGTAGTTTTACCGCTGATGACCTCAGCTGACCTTCGACCGCCAATAAACCCTCTGAAAGCCACAAATCTATACACATTTATACAAGTATAAAAAGTATCCATCATCCCTGTCTTGACATATCGTGCTCAGTTTTCAAAGTTTTTGGTTTTTGACCTTTAACGACCTCAAATAACCCCTGACTCTACTTACCCAATTTCCTCATAATATGGTTACGTTATACACTAAGTATGGAAAGTGTCCATCATTGCTATCTTGAGATATCTTGTTTCTATGTAGGTTTACATATTTTGTATTCTCACCTCCTATGACCTTAAATAACCTTTGACCTCTAACAAAGCCACTTAGGTGAATCTCCTGACTATAACCCATCCACTGGCCAAGTATTAAAAGCGTGCATACTTCATATCTAGAAATAAAGTGTTTACAATGTTTTCGGCTTATGACCTGTGATGACCTCACATGACCTTTGACCTCCACCAAAAGCAACAGGGTGCTTTTTCCTAATATAATGTATCTATATTCAAGTATGAGAAGTATCCATCATTGCTATCTTGAGATATGGTGTTTACACACCAAGCGTCACAAACACACATACATACATACAAACATATATAAATATATATATATATATACAAACACATACACACTCATTAGAGTGATTGCAAAGATTTCTTCAGCGTTCGGCAAGTAATCAAAGATAGCAGGACGCCTTTGATCAGACGTTCACCTTGAAACAGGAGATATGACAGAAACTAACGTAGATTTGAATATCAACTTGAAAACAGAATAAATTACATATACCCCAGGCAAAAAAGCAACGGCATGTGAACAATGTACATTCTATCCTGACACGTACAGCTTAACCATGCATTCTCTGTCATCAGGCTATTGTCACTTAAATTGAAAGCTAACAAACTATGACTTAATGAAAGGACTAGAAAATTATTTCTGATATTTTCAGCACGGGGCTGTTTCCCATTTGTCTCTTGCTGTGGGGTATAGCCCGCACGACTTTCTCTTCAAGTCTTAGTTATTGAATCTAGTACAAGGAATTAATATGAAAATGACAACTATGAAAGTGTCATAAATCAGGAAACTTTCCTCTGTTTAGGTGTTTAGCATACCTCAGTCGTATGCTACCCTTCAAAGCTGTGAATCTTCAGACAACTGCAGACTTATAAATTGCATGATTGGAAATCTATGAGGCCATATTAGCAGACTGCTTTTAGAAATAATACTGCATAACCTTGTCACATATAAATAAAATATGTAAACACTTCTAGAGACTGAGTTGTAACTCTGCTTATTCTCAAAAATTTTCCATCAGATCCACAATTAAAGCTACTCAAGACGTTTTAACATGGGTCAAGATAAAGTAAACTCGCAACTAAACAAAAAGAAAAGGTTAGGGAAGCAGTCTCTCCATATTATGTACATTGAAATTTTTCAAACGTAAAGCAACTAGCTATTAGTAAGTGAAAATATTGTACTCGCTTGAAACTGATACTTCCATCAACGACAAAAGGTTTAAAAAGTTCGACTAAGGGGTAGGAACCTCATGTAGTATTTTTACCCATGCAACAAGCTAATATGGGGTTCATAATAGTTTAACACGAGCCATCTGAGCGTGGAGTAACTTGTATATAGGGTACCCGGGCAAATTTTACTTAAAACTGTAAAAAGGCAGATTATGTGGCACCATATTGCATGTAAGGATACCTTATTTTTCAAACATTTTAGGGGGGGACACCCCTCCCCTTGGATCCCCCATCGGCCGCCGATCACTAAGCATATTGCATGCCCCCGCCCCCTTGACAGAAATCCTGCCTACGCCACCGTCCAGACAACTCTAAACTGTAACCAGTCCTTTAGAAGTTGATCCCACATAAGCCACAGTTGTACAAACTAAGAAAATACCCGTCAGCCTAAAATCTATCTACCAGTAACAGAAACGTCAAAAACGAGGTGTTCCCTAGCTGCACGTATTCTCTCACTTGATTTTTATAAACCTAGCAAGCAGATCGTTCTACAAATATTCCATTTTATTTACCAGGCCTTTGCTACCCACAGAATTCTGTGGTGCCGACTCTCTTGCCGGCAGGGAGCAAGTTTAATAGCTGTCGAACAGGTGTTAAGTTACTGTAATGTATTGTTTAATTTTCTTCTATCATTTATAACGTTGTGGGGGCTTGAATTTGACAAAATTTGGATCGAGGAAGGTGTAAATTTTTCCTACAAGCTGATTTTTATTCCATGATATGATTGACAAATGTGATCTCTTGAAGAAACTTCTGTGTCATAATATGCCCAGTACCAGTCAACCTTGAGAAGTCCACAAAATTAAGTGGCAGTGAAGGGTTTATCTTCCCTATTCGTTGCCAGATTCATTGCCAACTCTTAGACCGTCAGTTCTGTGGGATCATCTTGGCATGTCCAAAAGAATATTTAACTTAGCCTAGATGAAAGCAATGTTTACTTTGTTCAAATGAAAACCATATAAAGCCCATGGGGGTTAACCAGCAATTTGGCTAACATAATAGTGACCGAAATGCAACTCGTATTACGTATTCATTGGATGGCCCTGGTAAATGCAGCACATACGCTACTAGTCCGAAAGAAATGACCCAATTTTACAACAAATAGAGCAACCTAGATGATCCTCAGAACAATCCCATTTGGGAAAATGGGCTAATAGAGGGGTTAGGAGCAGCCAACATGTCGAAGGTATCCACCTTACGCTCAAACTAGTTCAATGAGGCCCATAATGGCCAACCAAAGTGAAACCCATGTGCAGTGTTCTCCGTTGGCAGTTTTGTTCCGGGCTTGCCGCCGGGACAAAATCTCAATGGCGTGCGGAGCGCCCGGTCTTAAAGTTTCCGCCAGCAAGAAAACCTTGGCCGCCTGGACGAAAATGTTGCTTTCACTTCTTTTTGAAACGTTTGCAAAGTAAATAAAACACTTTTCCGTCTTCCCAGAATTAGAGAACTTAATTGAAAAAATACAGTCATGAATCATGACATTTAGAGTGATATGTCCAATTGAAATTTAGCACCAAACGTAACATCATTTTGCATCTAGCACACCTTACGTGACCCAAAATTTTTTTTTCAAATAGATCTCGCCCCTAGAAAGGCGATCAGTGTCGTCTGCCAGATCAAAGTCGAGACTCCGGACAAAACGTAGACCTGCGGAGAACACGGCATGTGGATACTGTATTGACTTTGCTTAAAAGATCTTTTCAAACACTTTCTTTCTGCTGTCTAACTATATCATGTTTCCATCGCCTAAGGCCGTTACAAATGCTCTAAGATACATTCCAGGGGATGATGGTAGTGTCAATTAATTGTCTTCGGCCTTTCGGCTGCACCTTACCACTGCACCCATGGACAAAGCTAGAGCAGTTACAGCTGCCCTTTTTGTAAGGGCCAGTTCGGCATGGTTATGTCCTTAAGAATCACATATCGCCTAAAAATAGTACCACCAAATACGTATGTCTTTGCTAGCCACTTTTTCAGCACGCTACTTTCAAGGAAACTGAAGAAAGCGCGAAAATGTTTAGTTTCCATGGACAGAAAATTTGTCAGCTAAAGATCTTTGTAACACGATGTTAGCTTAATGACAGAGAACTTTGTAAATAATTCTAGACTGGCCATTGAGACCACGAGACCACAGATTTGTTTTTCTAGGTTACCTAGGATCCACAATCTAAAAACTTCCGGTTCACATTTGAACCGAATCCCTTCTAATGGCACTGGACCAAACTCTGGTCAAAACATTGATTAGATTTGGTTAGTGTTGAGCCGTAAATAGTCAAATTTTAGATCTTTTTGGGGTTAAGTGCTCATTTGATCCGCTTTTTATTCATTCTGAACCGGAAGTTTGGAGTGCAGATTATGGAAGCACGAGCAACCATTATACAATTAGTGTGAAATTAGTATCCGCCTTTTGTAGGAATCTAAGTGTCATTTCCTCAGTGAGAGATGAAAATTGTTACAGAAGGCTGGTGTTACACGCAAGATCAACACTTATAAAAAGACAAACACATTCCTTGAAAGTTCAAGTAGTAAATCCTGCATGGTTTCTTCAACTTCTTGATTTCACACAGGTACCTAACTAATTGGAGTTCAGCCGGTGTGTCCTGCTTTACAAGTTAGTATACATCAGTTCAGGCGTCAGGTGGTTTTCACAAACACTGTTTTTTCGCCGGCATTTGTTGGTGATGTAAATCCCCAAAAAGTTTGACCAGATAATTGAATGTAAGGCCCTCAGAAAAACGGTAAACGATAGTACTTTCTGTTTTTCAGCCTTACCTGGATGAGCCCCAGAAGCGCAGCCTTATAGACCTACCCTGAGGCTCTTGTTTGAGGTCCACATCCTCGCACACAAGTTTTCAATTAGGCTTGTTCAAATCTCGGCATCGGCTCCTTTGTATTGCAGTAGCTCATGTTCACTTCGAGAAATCTTCAGAACTTCTATTTTGATTCCTTTTATTTCTCATAATCAGTCTTAACATTACATCTTTATTGTTTGTAACTTTGAAGACAAAAACCTTCCTTTTGAGATTGACTAATATGCATACGACTTCCTCTTTACTACCACTGTGTTTGATAGCTATATGGGAATTCTCATCCAATGTAATTGTATACAAAAATTGTAGGAATACAATACATTGAAGACTATTTTACCATTTTCTGACCTCTTAAAGGTTTTCCCAATCGTTCTCAAGCGTTTTCCCATCACTTAACTAAGTATAAACACTGATCTGACGTGTATCTTAGTATAGACTTACAGTTATGGCTTTGGGCAAAGTCCGTTCTTATACATTTGGAATCATTTAATTTTATTAGCTGCTGATATGTTAATGCATTCGTACCATAACAGGTTCGGAAAATAAGCAGCTGTCCAAATACTGTGTTGAAATATCAGCTTCATTTGACCAATTTCGTCTTGTCTTGTCCTATTTCCCTTATTATAACATAACATGAATCCAGACCATTTACATCATCCCACATTGACTTAGAAACCCAACGTGTCTACACTTTAATTGACATGGCCAAACTATGCCCTTCAAATGTTCGCAACTCTGACGGTCCTAATTGGAATAGTGCAAAGCACAAACACTGGAGTATATATCAGAATTTGTACTTGAAGAATAAACAGCCTCTGTCTAGAACGTACCATGGACTGCGATCGTTTTCCCTGGATTAGGGCTAGAAGTAAACTGAGAGACTTTTCTCTGTCGTGGATGAGGAAATTGGACCTAAAATAGTACATGAAATAAAATTAAATGATTAAATTGACCAAGTCATGAATAACTCTGGAAGATAATATGGTTTGCTACTTATGATGGGCCGTAAAACCAAAACGTTTTCTCATTTTGGAGTCATTCATCAAGTTTGGGAAGGTACTACAATTTTTTACAAAACCTGCCTTATTCTGGACACTTATGACTGTAGTAATGTCATACAATACAGCTAAGGTGTATAGGGACAATGCGATTTGTACAACTTTGTAAGAAAAATATACCTTGCCATCTGCATCTTGCAACTTCACACGGACATAATTGCCAGTAATTGAGATCTAAATAAGGAGTGGACACCGGCGTGTTATTGTTTATTCTTTATTGTACTTTTATCAGTTGCGGGGTTTGTTTCAAAAGATGAGAGCTGCAGTCAAACTGTCTTTTGTGTCGCAACGAAAACGGAATGCCAGAAAGTTAGATTCTCTGATTCGACCAAGGCTTGGAATGTGGGTTATATTGTACTTCTTATTCGAAGGCATAATAGCAACATGATTATCCGAAGTCTTACAACCAAGTGATGTACATCAACTTTATGACAGATCACATAAGGTAAACATACACGAACGGATAGAAATAATGGATATGTGGTGCCAATAAACTTTGCAGTCCTGATGTACTACAGTTCCATTAGAAGATTAAATAAACAGTACATCTAAAACTCAATCAACGCTAATTGAAGTAAACCTACTGTTTTCATAAGACACTTACATAGGTAGGTACAACATAAAATGAACATTTCCAAGTGCCCATATTGCAACAACAGAATGGTACTAAATGTGCCACTTCATTGCCTGGGTAGCAATGCTACAGTTTTCAACTTGACGCGAAGCACTTTGGAGATGAATACACTTAATGTGGTCATAAACTCCTGAAATTTTGAATGATTCATAGCAGATTATTTTTGAAAACTGATTATGTTACATTACAGTATGCAGTTAACGTTTCGAGTGACACTTCTGCTTAATCAGGGCTAAATAAATCATTAGTTTCCATGCTTTTTGTTGTCAAAATATTTTGGTGTGCATTTTGGTTGTTCATGCGAACCAGTGCATGTTTATAATACAAATGTCACAATCTTACAATACCAATGCTTAATCTTAACGTAGACATCCGGTGTGAATTTCATTGCCAAATGCTTTAAAATCGCAAAGATTTCTTGGAATTGGGTTTTATTTGTTAAAATGATACGCTCTTTTCTAGCATGACACTAGAATTAAGTGGGAAAGGATAACATATCGAAACTTGTGTTGCTTAGTTCGCAGTTTATAATAATATATTTTGAGAGAAATATAAAGATAGCCATTAAATATTACAGTTACTTAAAACGCGATATCTCATGTAAGAAGAAATGGATTCAAACCAAATGTCGTGATGAAATGGGTGCAACGGCGAGAAATAATCTAATAATTCATCCTTAGTAAAAAAAGAAAACAAGGGGAAGTTGTAAATCATAGTTGTATAAAGTTTTGAGCTAATGTGTATAATTTTCTTCGTGAAACGAGACTGAGAGTACATGTATACAGGACCCTATGCCTGCTCACGGTGAACAATAAGGGGGACGTATAAATTTTTTGTGCCAAATACATAAAGACGTGGTTGTTAGGAGGTCTTTTCGTAGAAAAGTTCACTTGACAAACTGACAAAGTGAATAGCAAAACATATAGCTGTACATGTATTTAAACATTTTAGATTCGTGTATGTCTGTATAGTTACGCTCGAGATTGGTTTCTTAGACCTTGGACTTGCTGAAAAACTAGAAACTGTATCAAAGTACATCGTGAAAGACAAAGAAATTTTATGCATATCATAGAAAAGTTGCTGTGAGCTTAGAGCGTTTTCTTAATGGCGAATGCAATTTAGATAAAAAAGGCATTGATTCCCCATTAGGCATATGCATAAATATGCTCATTGCCGATTTGGATATAGGGATGATCAAACATAATTTGACTACCACATGAGTAGTGATTAGTATTAAGAAAATTTAATGTAGACCATCTCAAGCCTTTTTCACATACCTAAGTAATATACGATCCGAATAGTCTGTCGTTAAGAAACATTTTACCTATTGACTTTTCAAAGTATGGCGAGAAAAATGAAATTATTTAATTCTTGCAACTTCAGAAACATAAAAGATATGCCTAGACCTTTAACACACGTGATATACAGATCAGTTACCCTCAACCGGAAATGTAAGCTTGTCGGGAAAATGTCCAGCAAGCCCCTCTCTCTTACTCATCGATGCTTGGGGAAAGTTCTGATCACAATTGCCCTCTTTACCTTTTACACATTTATTTTGCTTTAAGTAAAGTAATCCGAAGAAAAATGTTTAATCAACCGCTGGATAGGCCAATATTCCAGCTGAAATTGGAACAATTGTCGCAAAAATCTAAAGAGAAAAGGACCAAAATATCTAACTGGATAAAACTTGTGTTGATTTCTTGTTTAGTTTTAAACAAAGTTGTGCCTGGATGGAGATACTTCACTGGTTCGATATGTCATGGACGGTGACAAAAAAGAGGTTTGATGTTAACTTTCCTAACGATATATCAATTTGCTTGGTTACTCGTGGATATATCCATTTATACGTGTTTGGCGATGAGATATACATTTATGCGTGAATAGCCCTGTTGCCAAGTTTTACCAACTCGTGATGTAAAAAGAGATACCAATATCTGTAACAGTAGTTACGTGTGTTTTGATTCTAAGGTGCCAAGGAAAAATTAAAATCTCTCCTTCAATACTTGATTCCTGGAATTAAGCAGAAACAAAAATAGAAAAAAATGAATAAACAATATGACTTACGCCGCACGTTTTTCACCTGTAAAAACATTGGTATAGTGAAAGTAAGTTGCAATCTTTAGGATCTAAAGAATAATGTTGGAAAACTTCAAACCGTGTGTTAAATCATAAAAATGAACAAACTTAATAAATGAATATTTCACTTCAAACACTCGATAAGCTATCGTTTCATCTTTGAACCCATCTGGATCCTAGGAACAAATAATATGAATCTGATAATATGGCTAAATGGGGGAGTTGCTATTTACAAATAGCAATTTACAAATGGCAACTCCCGGTTTAAATAGATTTGGCTAATAACGAAACCAATTTTGCTCATTTTTAACCATCAGTAGTTTCCAGTCTGACATATGATAAGACCAAATTCCGATTGGGTACCCTGTGATCTAAGCAGGTTCAATCTGATCAGGAAGTTTTTAAGAGTCTGAAATAAAGAGATAGGGACTTACACGTCATCTCTTAGGTTCTAATCGGTTATCATTTCTATAAACATAGGAAGTAGTTTTTCTTACTGTAAGGGTGCCTATCCCCCATTTCTAGTTCCAACCAAAATTAAAAGTTGAACGTATTCACGGTCTTTAAGTGAAAAGATATGACGATCCGATCATATCCTAAAAATAGTACGTTCACGATTGCTTACTATCTGTACAAGCAGCAGCACCATCAGTTTGTCAAAATTTGGGTAAATGGTGGGCGAGCAAACATAGGGGAGGGGGTTGATGTTCGTGTGAATTGCTTCCTTGCACAGGAGAGACGGATACAAGTGGGGGAAATGCCATGACTGGGAGATGCTCACATTTCTATCTTGGTGGCGCCATTGTGTACGTGACGTTGATATACTGTTTTAAATTATACCGTGAAAATGTAAATTATTATTGTAGTTATGTTAATGTTTTAAAAGATGATTGTTTAAATGGATGATTATATTCAAGGGACTGGTCTTCAAATGGTTGGAGTTTACGAAGATTTCTCTGGTTGCCTTAAACCCGTGATTTTTGCACTCTAAAGCAAATATTTCATACTAAGAGTAACATTTGACGGCTCCACTAATGTCGCTTCTTTCAAGCTTGCTGCTGAACACGCAAATGGTCTTCCTAGCGAAGAAACTCCTGCCTTACTAAGTCTTCCTCTACCAGGGAGCTGTGAGAGAGAGAAACGTCGATCAAATCTGTCAGACAATTTGTACCTGAGAATGATTTGATCATTTTCATGTACCAAAATTTGACTGACAGGTCTCTCTGTTCTTATTGTCTAACCACTGTTGACTTTCCTTCTTAATGAGGATCCACTCCTTTGAAACCCAGCAATCCTGAAACAAAGACCATTGTCAAGATAATGCTTTGAAGATATCTGCGCAGTGAAAACCTTTTCACAGTTTTATATCAAAACGACTGTAAATGGACGCTTAAATTGCACAATTCCATTATTGCTACTAATTTATTCATTAAGCAAGAAATATATCCTTTTGGTAAACTATTTGGAGTCTGAATTTTGGTGATGACATGGAACGATTCCGGATTGCTCCCGAAGTAGCGAAAAATATATTTATGTTCAAAAAGTAACGTAGAGATACACTATACACTTTTAAAAAGTGGGATCTGGGGAAATAAAATGACATAAAGTTTACTTTTCTTAAGGACTGGCAATGATATTCCAGTTGGGGGGGGGGGGGTTATCCTAATAGGTCTCTCAGATGTAGTAGACGGCAGGAACTATTTTCCTCGCTGAGTAACCCCTCAGAATTTCAGGGGAATTTCGGGAACCAGGCAATGCAAAGCGTGTCGGCAAAACACCTATATAGTTCAACTTCGCAGTTCCCTGCCTCTACTATCATTGCAGCCTTAACTTAGATAGTACAAACTTATTTTCTGACAAACTCATCCCTACAAAGGCGCTTTACAACAAAGTCGCCCGGCTCCCTCTCCTCCAGCTCAAGAAAACTACTCCTCTGAGTTAAACGAATGATGGTATATCCAAGGGGATAAATTTATGGAATCAAATCGTATTGGTTTGCATAATTTACTCTTCAGGTTAAATGTGGGTTTAGTAAAATTATGCCACACCAGCAAGCAGTCGATTTATGGAAAACTAAGAGGAACTATTCAATATGTGTGGTTTTCTTCCCTTAAGGCATAATATCCTTAAGGAAAGTGCACAGCACAAAAGACTTGGATGAGCCGAAAACATCCCGTCTTACAGTCTGAAGTAATTTTGAATTAAAACAAATCATCTTCCGATGGTCACATACATCTAGGAGCAGGACTTTCGGCACCAGTGCAAACTTTTCACTGAGGCTCAGAGTGAAAAGGCAGCTACATAGCTTTAACTGCTAATATTGTTGAATGTATTATACCCTGTAAAATATTCACTTAAGTCTTGGTAATCACAGCCCAAAGCCCGAACCCATGTGATGGGGGAGGGGGCAGGGACAATCCCTCTAGTGAAACGTTTTTAGCCCCTTGGAAAATTAAGTTACAGTTCCCTCAAGACATGTTAGCATATGAGGTTCCTAAAACACATTTCTCCCGCTACCTTCAGTACCTTGTCTGGCTAAGGGCCTGCACCGCTCACACAATCATTGTACCCTTTCTGTAATTGCAGAGTACTCTACCTTTCAATATATCAATGTGGATAAACTAAGCTACAGACTTTCAAAAATGTAAGTCCTGGTCATTATGCTTTAAGGGCAATTTAGTGAGCAATTGTTCAAGGCGCAAGCATACTCGACTCATCTAGTACTCATCTAGCCCCGGATATGTTTTTCCCATCGGAAGTAATAACCAGTGGAATTGAAAGCAATTCTCCGAATGGACAGGGGCCGAGATTAATGTTAGGTTCGACACAGGGATCAATCAACGTTATTATATTTACCACACTGAAAGCATTGACGAACAGTTAAATAGAGAGTTTATTCCTGGAATAGTGTCGCGAAAACGTGAGTAACCAACACCTGGCTGTAATCTTGGGAGCGGACAGGTATTGCAATATCTTTTGTGCGGTCAATCTGTCTGAACATCACATAGCGATGGGGCCCCGTGGGCAGTACCTCACTACGCTGTTGTGTACCTCTGTGTTCACTGTGGATAACAGGGAGGTTATGAACACCGCCCAAAACTGTTATTTGGTCATTGAATCTTTGTTGAAAGCCATACACTCGTCACCCCAAAGTATATTTTTAGTGTAGGGGTATCAAAATTCTCAGTTGGTTACTGCTTTATGATTGACAGCAAAGTTTGAAAGTTCAAAAGATGCACAGTAGCTTACAATCCTCACAATGCTGAAAGGGTGCTTGGATTACACATTATAGCCTTGGATGCTCACCAGGATATAACCTTGAAGTAATAAAATATAGGTTTGTGTCTGCACAAGGAGGAGTTATATACAGTTACGGGAGGAGCTACAAGTTGCATACTTGGGAGAATGGCAACTGTCTGGGATGTCAGGAATTTCCTTTTAAAGCTTGTGGTTGTCATCGCTAAAGGCCAACATAAGCATATCAGAAGCCGACCTATAAATGTCATACTGACATCCCTCATTGTAAGTAGACATACAAAATCAAATATTGAGATGATGAACTCAGCCTGGTGAAGCGCGAAAAATCAATTAATACCTAATCTTATTCCGTTTTTAATATCAGTCAACTCTCTCAGAAAGATCGATAAAGGGAGATAAACGATGGTTCAGGTTCCATTTGTGCTGAATAAACAAAAGTAAGCGATATACACTTATATTTGGGCAATCTTGTATTTCTTTGGCAAAGGCAATTGACAATTGCAAAGCAAAGTGGTTTAAAAGGCTGCCAACCGGTGATTAAAGGAGAACAGATTAAGAGTGTAATGATACAGTTAAAGTTTGATTTAATGCAGACAGATGCGGAGCCAGGATCTTGTGTAGTGGGTCCGCTTGGTTAGGGAGGTGAAATGGCTGTAACCTGCGCCTAGAGGATGGGCGGGGAGGAGACAGTTGCTTTTGATTAGATCTTTGAACAACGCCACTGTGGGGTTACAGGGACAGATTCCAGAATCTCTGGCTTATTTAGGAAATGGTGCATTTCATTATGGAATTGATATTAGAAGGGCACTAAACATAAAGTAACATTTCAATTGAACAAGTTAATTTTAGGCCTAAACTCCGTGCTGTTCCCTTTATTTGCCGAAAGCGAAAACTCGGAGGCGCTCTTATCATCCTTGTAAAAACTTGAGGGAGATCGCGAATTGCAAAGTCGGAAATGACTATACCACGCGAATTACAAAGTTAAAACTATTATCGGCATAGATGAATAGTCAATCCGGCTCTGTATATCGTTTTCCTGTGATAAAAGCCAACGACGTAGTTGTACCATAACTCACAGCGGGACTGGGTGTCGAATATGTACCTCTTTTGGGCGTACAAGTTCTAACAAGTGCAGCCCTTGTAGGTGCAGGAGAAACATTACAGTTTTCGTCAGCTTGAAACTTGGACATTTATACTTTGACCTTGATTTCCGAATCCAGCTGGGTAGTGACGCATTTTTGCGGTTAACCTTAAGATACTGGGCATCCATCTTTGAAACATTTCCAAAGATTCATTTGTATTTACACTTATGATGTGACTAGAATCGGATTAAGTGGCTAAATTAGTTCACAAATGAATCATCAACCATGAAAATCGGTTCAGATTTAGTGAAGTTATGCACGGAAATATAATTCAACAATACCAGACCAGCGTCCGTCGGACTGTGAATATCTGATCTTTGCGGTTAAAAAATCGGCCAAGTCATGACGCTATCGGCCGAGTCATGACGCCCAGTTTCAAGGGGTGGATTTTTCTAATGATGCACGTCCGCCGAGCAGATATATCCAGTGTGATAGAAATCACGGAGTCGGAAGAGACTACCAACTATTGCCAATATTACTAGCAATTACTGTGTGATTGATTCGTCGAACATGAAACGGTAAACAGGCTGTGGGTTAAGTCGAAGGCGATGGTAGTATCAGTTTTCAACCTTTCGATCGCCGACTGCTTGTTGTCATGTGTACAGGATGATATTACGTAATATCATTGAATGTGCATTGCTTTTCAATGCCAGTAAAATACTGCCTGTCGGAATCATATTGCATTCTGTGTCATGGTTCTCTCTGTCCAATGTGGCAGAGTTAAAAGAAGGGTCTAAGCTCAAATCAAGTTTTGATATATTAGAGAGGTACTTATTCTAAGCAATCTGGTGAAATTC
>WURT03282024.1:0-25301 GCA_009936505.3 Holothuria glaberrima
GTTAGTTAGTTAGTTAGTTAGTTAGTTAGTTAGTTAGTTAGTTAGTTAGTTAGTTAGTTAGTTAGTTAGTTAGTTTGCTGAGGTTTTACGGCTCAGTTTGTAACAAATTGGTTTAAGTCGGGCCGTCCACGGCCTTTTCCAATTTAAACGGAATTTCTCTTTCATTTTAACAACCAGAATATGGTTGGGTAATCCAGAGTATAGTTGGATAATCCACGATCACGATCTTAGATAACCTGTGACCACGATCTTAGAATATCAGTGATCACCTTTTTAGACAATCCGCTACCACAGTGTTGGTCAAATTCATCCAGGGTGTTTTGAGACAGTTTATGAGTATTTACCTCTCTGCCTGGAGTAGGGATGCAAAGGGTTGAGATGAAGTTGGTCATTTTGGGAGTTGGGTCCCTTCGGGCCCTTTGAGAATTGTTTTCAGTTTTTGTGACTGTTGATAGATACTTGCGGGAGTTATATTAAAAGATAGTGACGTTCATTTTCAGTCTTTGAAACGAAACCAATTAAACAATTTATCGGGTAGATTACTGGAGAAATTACGGGCAATTCGATACCAAAGGAGAACCCAATGAAGATTTTTTTCCAAGACTCACACACCACTGTAGAAAAATAGATTCCACCCTCACCCCATGGCTGTTACTTAGCACTATCAATGAGGCAACTGTAGTTGGTGTGGCCTGTGGTATATTTGTAGAAACTTTCTGTGATAAAAGGACGATATGAAGATTTATTTACGGTATCACGTTACGTTACGGTTACGTAATTTTATGTACCCTTGAAGACGGGGTATCGAAAGGGGCTTGCTTACATGGCAGGCTGTACAGCATTTTCATTGTTCAGTCATATCCCTAACCGAAGAGGAGCAGAGTTTGTTCCGTTGGGTACGAGGAAACGGGCTGTTGACACGAAGAATGAGATCGGCTAAAGAACAAAAAGCTATACGCGACTTCGCATGTTTATCCTCGCAGGTGTAGGTAGAATAAGGAACGGCACAACTGTTTTTACAGGGTGTATGGATGCAGACTACCCAGCTCCTCAGCTTTTTACGGAATGCTTACAGTCTCCCACCAAATGTAGAGGGAGAGATTGAGGTAACATTTTCATAAACAACGCTTTTTGGTGAACCTGCTAGTCACAAATTTCGCTTAGCCCTCGCATTCATATCTCTGACGAATAGGTTTTAATTAAAAACAAACTCTTTGAAATGTCGATTGAGAGTTCTTTTATTGATTTTTTTACCTGAGGTAAACCGATCTAGATAACCTTCTATGATTTTCGATTCCTTTAATGATGTTTCTAATACAAAAACTTTTAACCATGATTTTTGTTACGTTAAACAGATTTAATACCTGTTAAAAGCCTGAGAACAGAGAAACTCTGCGAGTGGTTTATTCATTCGTATGACGAGTTTAGGTTTGTCCCCTAAATAATCTGAGACTACACCACGGATTCTTATACATATGGGCAGAGCGTCACGAGACCAAAAATGTCACCGAAAGGACGAAATGAGGATTACCATGATGGCTGCCGTGCTACTGTCATTTGCGTAATTTGACGATCAATCTGCAACATTTCAGACGAAATACAAACATAATTGGAAGAACAATATCACAGTACTTCAGATTCTGTTCACAAATTTTGCTTTAGAACTTGCATTTTTCGAAAATTCCCCAACTTTCTGGCACAACCTGTCGATACTGTACCACTTGAGCAAGTCCAAACATTGCAGGAAGATATAGGGGACCATATTGATTAGACCAAATGTGTGCGTACAATGGCGACGTTAGCACTGTATGTTATGTCTATATAAACAAGGCCGTGGACTACACCTAGAGAGAGGACTTAGTGTTCGAGACCGCTACATACTGGTAGCTTATACCAGTACACACTGGTAGTTTATACAAGGGAGCTGCTTATACTTACCGCAACGTAATCATAGTTGCATGAAGCTTGGTCTTCTACATCAAAGTAGTTGAACCTGATGGTGACTGTTTTATTGACGTCATCACTGTGTACTTGAGCGCCACAATCAAGGCTCCCCGGATAGGGGGATGGAAAATTTGGAGTCACGAGGTGTCCGATTGGATCAGTGTGCACAGATCCACAACCAGAGGAAGCTGCATGAGAAAGTAGGACTATTTCAGATCATTGTCTTCTCGAAAAGATTTTAAAGAAAGAAAAGAGAACTCATTTTACTAACAGAAAAAAGAGCACATTCTTAACCAGTCAGAGGATGCGTTTGGCATCCCCCGTGACATTCAGTTAGACTTGCAACAAGTTTAAATTGTCGGCGCCCTTGTTAACCGTGATAATTGAATTATCCTGACAACCAATCAAGGAAGCAGATTCGGTTTTTCTTAGGGTCCTAGAATGTTATTCCCTTCTCTTATGTAGTACTAACATCTAAACCTGAAACTGAAACTTTCTTTTTTTCAGATAAGCCCTTTCTTGTTTGGGGCTGTTACATGATGGTGCTTTTTTAGAACTGCAGGAACAACCAGAAGGCCCAAAGGCTTTGTGATTCCTTGCCGAAGGTGGGTCTGTTACACTTAGTTCATTCCTCAAATTTATACTTCTTGAATATATTAGCTTTACGAAATTTTAACAATTTTACCTCTGCTGACCTCATATGACCTTTGAACCCACCAAAATTGAATAACAAAAAATGAGGAAAAAAGGGTCTTGGAAGGGTTTTGAACCCAAGCAGTCTGTGTGAGAAACCAAGCACTATTCCACTACGCCATCAAAGAACTAGTCATACGTACGGGATTTCTATTACTGCTATATTTACAGCATCCTTCACACGTGTTCATAATTAGGTTATTCAAATTAGAATTATTATTACTGTAGCAGTTATGCTTGTGAACAAAATAGTATGGTTTTCTATAAGTTTTTCTTTGGTGGAAAAATTCATCCCTAACTTCGTGCTGGTCATGAAAAGCCCAGACACAACACAACTTGGAAGTACCGCCTCCTGTGTATTTAGTTGTCGGGGTTTTCGCAGTTTCACCTCTGATGACCTTAGATGACTTCGACCGCCAACAAACTCATAAAAGGTTCACCCTCTCCATAAAGTAACGCATTTATATATATATATATATATTTATATATATATGTCTATATATGTATATATATATATATACCAAGTATGAAAAGTATCCATCATCCCTGTCTTGCAATATCGTGTTTTTTCAAGGTTTTCGGTTTTTGACTTCAGTTGACCTAAATTAACCTCTGACCAACCAAAAGGGTTCTTCCTCTAAATATGATAAAATTGTATACCAAATATGAAAGTGTTTATCCTTGCTATCTTGAGATATAGTGTTAACAAGCAATTTTATTCTCGTATTTTCACCTCCGGAGACCTCAAATAACCTTTGACCGTCCTCTACTTAAACCAATAGCCTGGGTTCATCTTCTGAGTTTAATGCATCCACATGCCAAATATGAAAAGCAAGATAGCAATGATGGATACTTCTCATACTTGGTATATAAAATTACCATATTAAGAGGGGGTTCAAATCCCTTCCGAAAATTTCTTCATATTTTTGATATTTTTGGGGGATTCAATGGTCATGTGAGATCAGCAGGGGATAAATTGATGAAACATGGTAAAAATGATAAAGATAAACTTGAGAGATAACCCCCCCCCCCGTGCAACAAAGCATCCCCTTTCGGCAACTTGGGTAAGGAATAACTGAGCCTTTGGGCTTTCTCGTTTTTAACTGTATTCTTACACTTTTTGATTCCTTGCCGAAGGCGAAATGATTCTGTGCAATCACGCTGGCGAGTGTATGCATGTATGTGTGTGTATTGTCAGTCTTTAATCTGACGTATTTCTGTCATATTTCTTGATAACAAAATGTATATCACATCAGTATAACTGCAACTATTGATATCTTTTCATGCCTCTAATGCGTACCATTTAAATCTTAAGAATGAAAAACTTGGAAATGTCCCTCTGACTTTTACGTTTCATTAAAATCACCTACAAATTGTGAAAGTTGAACACATCAATTTTAAAAACGCCCTAGTCATAAATGAACAGATACTTGGTCACGAATGTTGTGGGACAAGAACGTCCTCGTTGAAATAAATATTCTCCTAGTTAATCAACGACTAGTTAAAAATCCTTGTCAAAAAACCAACATTTCAGTATCATTAAAACAAGGGGATCTTGGCTTTTTTGGAAATATGGTAACATTATCGATGGAACGATCCTACTTAAATCTAGCTAAGTTGTTTTGAGATTGTATTCAAGCATGCGTTATTTAATACAAGTATAGACTATACAGCCTCAAGTAGCAGAAAAGGGTAATCGAACATGGGAATTGAATGAAAATTTCACCAGTGTGCTTAAAACAATTTGCTCTGTATTATATTAAAAACAAATTTGGGTCTGGATCATTCATTTAATTATCTTGGAAACCACAAGTAGGGATGTAATAACATTTTCACCAGTCTTCTTGAATTAAGTTCCCTTCTTATATTCTAAAACTAAATTTTTGCTTAAACCGTTTCTTTAGCAGAAGGAATTAAGAGTGATGTAAATTTGAATGAGTATACTCCAGCAGCAAAAGTGACGTTATTAAACCGTTACGTTGAATAAAATTAAGTTCAGCTTGTCTCAACGAGACAGTACTTTTAATCACATATGAAACAGTAGTCAGGGTAACGCCTTCTGGGAGGTAACGTGTTTACATTTAGAATTTTCACTTATACCCCGACGTCATGGCGCATTCTGTGCTGATTTTCGCTTCCAGTGAGGGTGAAAATTTTTTCAAAGGTCCCCTCGACTCTCTGGCGAAGAGCTAAGGGGCGAAACTAAAACAATACTCCCGAAGGAGTTCTGCTCCCTTAAGGAGCTACGTCCCCAAGGGACAACTCAACATGACCAACCAAAAGTCCCATTTTAGACTGGCTGAAAAGAACAGGCCCCTCCCTGGGAGCTCCGTCGTCGTGATCACGGATACTTCTGCGCTCTAGTTGAAAAGTGAGGGTGCAGCAATTTTTTCAAAAGTCCCCTCGACTATCTGGCAAAGAGCCAAAGGGGGAAGTCCAAACAATGCTCCCTAAGGGGTTCTGCTCCCAAAAGGAGCGACGTCCCCAAGGGACAAATTTGACTGAACATACCAACCCTTCGACCTTCAGAGGCTGGAGCTTTTTCCAAAAGTCCCCTCGACACTCTGGCGAAGAGCCGAAGGGCGAAAACTAAACAATACTCCCGAGGGAGTTCTGCTCCCAAAAGGAGCTACGTCCCCAAGGAACGACTTTGACCGAACATACCAACTTTTTTTTCAAAAGTCCCCTCGACTCTCTGGCGAAGAGCCGAAGGGCGAAAACCAAACCATTCTCCCGAAGAAGTTCAGCTCTTAAAACGACGTCCCCAAGGGACAGCTCAACTCAACATGACCAACCAAACGACCTGACGTGCGAAGTCCCGTTCTAGACTGGCTGAATAGAACAAACTCCGCCTGGGAGCTCCGCCGTCGTCATAACGGATACTCCTGCGCCAGGTAAGTAACAATATGAGCGGGGATGCTGTTTAACATGACCAACCAGCCATTTACATATTTATGAGGAGCTACAGCTATTGTTCACTTGAAGCGTTCAACCAATAAGCCTGACATCGTACAAGGTTTTAGTCGCAGGGAACAGTACGTCAAGTTTCACCGTAACAAACTAATCCGGAACATTTTTAAGGTTTATCCAGGATGATGTAGACATGAGGTTTTCAGACAGGTATGGAGCAAAATGCTATCATCCTTTCATGTGCTTGACTTCTCGATAAGGATTGGATTCAACGAAAGTATACGTTACTTTGTTTACAAGAGAAGTTGTTTTCCATCCATATTTTCTATTGACTCCAAATTCGCAACTATTTGGATATTCATATCAGATGTGCGTTCTTATCCATGATTGGCTCTCCACGTTTTTGGTTGAGAAGTGAGTTTCTTCACGTTATGCGCCCTGTCGTCGAGGTATAAGTGAAAAGGAAAAATGTAAGCACGTTACCTCTCGGCAGGCGTTACCCTGACTATTATAACAGCGGCGGGGATTCAAAGCAAAACTTTAATAAGTTGGTTGATAATTCGAGTGCAAAATTTGATAAGGCAAAAGGTTCTCGAATGGGGGTTAGTGGGGTTAGGGTGGGGACCTTCTCCTAAAATAATCCCTAATTAGTAGGATAGAGTTAGGGGAAGTTATATTTTTTTTATTTTTCAAATAGACTTACGTGGCGGGGGCTTTTCTGATTCGTCCATGAAGGTGAAAGTGGCATGGAATCCGCTGTAAGTGACGGAAGAGTCGGTCGAAAACACTAGGTACATCTCGTGGGAAGAACTGTACACTGGACTAGGAATGTTACTTCCGCAATACTCCCCGAGAAGAGGTGCTGTCGAATCACTCCCGTCGTAAACCTGATGAAAAACATTTGAAAACAGATGTTTTGTACATATGTAGCATATACGACTACGGCAATCATTCTGATGCAATTTAAAATCAATTTGGAAATGTTGTATTACGCATAGAGTGAGTCAGGCTTCTTCGATTGATGGTATAAAATGTATAGAAATGGTAAGAGTTGGTCTTTTTTACCACAACGTCTTTTTCAAAAGAATTTAACAGCTTTATTGTGCGAAGAGATGTCTCTTCTTCGCAAACCACAGTGAGTGTAAATAGCACCTCTCACACTCCAAAAATAATTTATTCAAGAGGGAACTCAGTCAATTTTTGAGTTCATTCTTTATTCACATTAAGTCAAATCGACGCAAAGTTTGGATAGTGACGCAAATTGGTGTGGTTGTCTGATTATCAAATTTGAGTATCAGCTCCATCACAATTTTTGAGATGGAGTCGACCCAGATTTTCTTAGTGTAAAAATTTATGAAACCCAGCCTCAATAACCGTTACAACTTACTGACAATTTGTCAAAGGCACAGGTGGAGGACGATTCCAAATAGAAATGGGTAAAAGAAAGTTCCACAATATCACCGGCTGCCGCAGTTGCTTTGTAGGGACAATTCATATTGTTTCCATATTCACTGGGGTATCCAGGTGAGTATATATCTGTCCCGCTGACGTCGACGTAGGTAAGGTTGCATGTAATGGGGGCAAGAGTAGGTGCGGAAGCTTTGAAAAAATCAGAGAGAAGTCATGTAAATGTAGTGCTAAGCTGTCACAGTCTTATCAAGAAAATGAAAAATTGAGCACAAATGTGATAATATTTGAGAACAAAGGATAAATTTATTTATCTGCTAGACCTTTTCCGCAGCTTTGCATATCAATTTATGTTACGTTAATTATGTATTCTTGTCCTTTACAAGTATTATGCAGCAGGTTACGGAGAATTTTCTGGATGAATTTGTGGCTCTCCTCAGGCCTGTAGCCGGACAAGGAACTGAAGGGGGCGAAATGGCTTCCAGGGGGCGAAATATTTTTTTTCAAGGGACAAGGTGTGTAAATGCGTGTTAATTCAATGGTAACTTGAAATTTTTAAGGGTGAAATTTTTTAGGGAGGGCTTTGCCCCCCTACAGCCCTTTTGGATACGGGCTTGACTCTCCTCAACACCTGGTTACTTTCCAAATGGAGAAGATATTGAAAGCAAATTATAGTCTTGGAATTTCGAAGAATACTTGGAGCACGTGACCTATGTCTTCTTTACATACCAGTAATTTAAGAAAAGTGAAAGTTCGAAATTTTGGCTATACTTTGAAGTCAGTAAAATTATTCGAACGCTTCAGATAAAATTCAGAAATTTTCTAGACTAGACTACGCAAGTTGGTTGTATGTCATTACTTTAATTAAAATTTACGTCTTAAGTTCTCATAAAGTCTCAAGTTCTCCTAAATTCCAAAATTTTACTAAGAGAGAGTGAAAAGTCATCTTATTCATCCAGCCTCCATCTTCAAAGTTTTTTGAGTGGCTGAGATTCTGAATGGAGATATTGAATAACTTCACATAAAATGAGTAGATTGTTGAATAATTTTTGATGTCCTTGTTGTACAACTCACATTCACTGCTATTGTTTCTTATTGAAATGAAAATGTTTATGTGACAAAGCATGGAAAAGAAACCCCTTCCTTACGTAGGGTGTTGTAAATCAGTCACTCTTAAACAAGCTACAAGAAACGGTGACCACATTTGGACACAATGTGCAGTAACTTAAGAAATAAGAATGACCAGTAAAAAAACAAGGACGGTAATAGACCTTTGTGCCTTATGATGTAAAAGCGAATTGCATTATGGCCTTGGTACACAAACGCGACTAGTTGACAGTCGCAAGTCCTGGTTTACGTTTCTGTTAGTTGTTAACATGTCTCACTTAAAGGGAAACTGCAGTCACCCCAAACTGAATTAATGTACACCGGTATCCTATTTCATGAATGGCTCTTTTTAATCATTTGACAAACTTTTTGTTACCGAATTGTTAAATTAATGCAGAATATCCAGGGGCCACGGAAACGGGGGGGCTGGGGGGCTTTACCCCCCGTAATTTTTCTGCCGTGGACATTTTGGGGCGCTTTATGATAAATGATAGGCTTTTATTTTCTTGAACATATAAGGCCGTAGTCTGCGGGGGAAACGGGGGAAACTGCCTTCCTCCTTTAGAAAAAATACTGAAATGGTGAAAATGTCACTGTTCAAATTGTGATTTGAAGGCCCAAAAAGCATCAAAAAATTCAAATAAGGGCTCGTTTTCCTCAAAAATTTTCCCGGGGAGGTCCCCGGCCCCCCTCTTTGGACGCGTTTTTATGTGAGTTTCTTTACCTGAGAAATAAAGAAACAAGAAATAAAGAAAGTGAAAGAAACAAAGGAAAGAGAAAAAGAAAAAGGAAGAACTAAAAGAAGAGAAAAGAAAGGGGAGAAGGAAATGAAGGCAACGGATAAAAATGATAAGAAACCTTTATCATTTCACAGTTTCTTTTTAAATTGTCCATGGAATCTATGAATTATCTATATTACTTCCCTTTCTTTGGAATTTGAAGGACACAAAATCCTTTCTTACAAACCCATTTTTCCAAATATGCGAAGGGTGGTGACAATGCATCACGTATATTGCTCGGTTATGTAATTTTCATTGCTACCAGATGCCAGGAAATAACATCAAGAGGTATGTGATTACATAATTTCCCTGGGCTCCCAGAAATTGCAGTATTGTGGTCATCCACAGCATTTATGCTCGAATGCAATAAAGAAATTTTCCTTGTGAACGTATCTTTATAGCCAAATGCCAGGGGAAAAAATCGCATCTAAGTGTGGAAGGGTCTTAAGACTTCCCTTTGCGTTTTTTCCGCCGTCGTACGGGCTCGCAGGTTGGGTACTACTACTCGCAGAGGGCCCAGACATTATGAATCCGTGCCTGTTAGTCGCCCTTACGATAAACATTGAAATTGCGTTCTCCTAGTAGCATACTCTAGGGACGAGAAAGCGGTCCATCCCGTCGTGCAAGCCGCAGAAGGGTGCCATGTCACATAATTTAAATGAAAATAGAAACAATAAGAAACATTACGTAGCCTTATGAAAAAAGCTGGGGCTATCGTCCGTCCACAGATTTGCCAAAGATAGCATCAATCTACATCTATACTATTTTCCGTTACTAAATATTCCTCATAAGGGGTGGGACCCCCATCCCTCCTCTAAGACGGCATTCCTAGCATAAGGAGATTAATGAAGAATCCGCTCAGAGTACCAACTCTTCTAGGGGGGTGCACCCTAACCAACCATTTGAGCATCTTTTTCAGCTGAACTATTCTGGTGAGCTATTGTAAGGCTGCCAAGGGTGTGTCACTTTTGGCAATGCGTTTAGATGGCTTTCATTCCGCCAATTCTTCACTGGCTAGGCCGAAAGTTGATAAATATTTTCTCAGATTTATGGTGTTAGTGATGAATTCATATATGGTAAATTTTATCAGTCGGGGGAGATCATTTTTGCAATCGTAAACAGTTGACCCTTTCTACAGTTTCGTTTAAAATTTGCTGAAAATTTTCAACTTGGTAGTTGAAGAGTTCTGAATCATACAAATTACGGATCAAAAAAATCGTCGTTTTGTGAGGACCTAAAACATTGGTCTTCTGTAGAATTTTTAGGCCACAGGAGAAATTTTGTAATCATTCATATACAACCACTTTTGTGAATAGTGTACAATTATGGTACTAAGTTGCGTAAGACGCTTTGTTGCTGGTTTGTCGTGTACCGTGAACCGATCACTCCATTGTCTTTAAACCAGGCAACGAGGCAGTTGCAATGAGTGAGGGCGTAACATCAGATTTCTTCATTGGCTGGATGACAAAGAAACCATTTGAGGTCTTTTGGAACTAGAAAAGTATGTCAGACCAACATTGCACATTTATTCTCTCTTAGTGAAGTAGTCACATATTCAGATGGCGATTCTTGTTCCCAGTTTCGATTTATTTGTCATATCATATCAAAACCTTTAACCAGACAACGGTGACGGTTGCGAGGAACAATGAACTGAACCTCAGCCTTTACGTTACATATTGGTGCAGAAAACACTGCAGAGACCCACATTTGTCGAATTATTGATTATTTTACGGTAAAGGAAAAACTTTCCTCACTCCTCACTACTCCTCACTCCTCACTACTCCTCACTCCTCAGAAGCCTGATGTACATCAGGCTTCTGAAGAATGAGGACCCACTAAACTGGGTCCTTACGAAACAGTGCTGTTTAGCTGTCTTGTAGTTCCCCATAGTTATAACCTTTTAATATTTAAGTTCCATTTACAGTTTGAGCACTCTACCATTGCCTGGTTTACACTTTCACGAATATATATATATATATATATATATATATATATGTGTGTGTGTATATACATATGTATTTACATATACATACATATATATATATATATATATATATATCTTTTGGCTCAGAAATGTTAGACAGAACGATTGATTAAGGAATTCAGGTAATGTCAGTTCGTTTCACAGGCTACCTATTTCAGACTTTTTGAGGTGATTTGTCCATAAACCCACAAAAGATGTAGGGACCAAGGGCCAAGGCATGTATCAAGGCTAGACTTCTGAAACAGTATGGTTAGTAGGGTTCTTCCCTGTCCGCGCTTCCACCTGGGAAAGACTGCACTGGGACAAAAAAGCCCTTCAGATGAACGTCACAAAAATCAGCTTCTGAAGACATATCAGGTGGCTTTAAAACTAGCAAAAACTGAGTAATTGGGAAGGAGAGGGGTAGTTTTCAGCCTAGGCCTAAACAGTATTTGCGTCAGGTTGGGAAGGGGTTGAATCCCCCTCACCGTCGGGGAAGTTTTAAAAGTTCGCCAGGGGCCGTAATTGGCACGGTAAAGTATATAATAACCGACGACGGCCAGTCGCCTCGACGATTTACTGGATTTTCCTCTAGATAAGGACAAACTCTTCAAAAAACCCCAATTTTCCAATTACGGTATCTTCACTTAACATCCAATTGTTTTAAATTTTCTTCAATAGAAGCCCAAAGTTTTCTTCAAAACAAAAGCTTTTGGACGCAATTGTCCTGCCGGAAATTTTGCTTTACATATCCTTTGGGTAGCCCTACGCCGTTGCTGGGGCTCTGGGTTGCTGGACCCCGTCAAGAAGCTTGACACGCCCCACCCCCTTGTCGGGAAATCCTAGACCAAACCCTGGGCCTAAGTGAAAAGTAATTCAGTCTGTGTCCTTAACTTCTGGAACAACTTAAAGAGCACTATCTAAAACAAACTACGATTTCTTATTTAGATTAATGGTTGTGTCAAAAAGTGAGAGTGAGACTATTATCCACAGAACCCTGTTTTATATGTATTAGCTTGTAGCTGCAGGCTTCAAGCATAATTGCTGCTGGAGCAGGAGCTATTTTCTAGATTTTTAATGCTTGTTACATCAAGTATCCAACTATGTTATTTTCATGTTACACAACCTTAAAGTTGCGATTTTAGTTTCAAAGAATAATCATTTGCGATGTACCCCTTTTATAGCACCTCAACCCATATCAAAACTGCTGGTTATGGACCTGCATATATTCAAGGAAAAATATGAAACTAACTTGTTCCTTCTGGTAAGGGGGGCATGGTGGGGACGGAGTCAGCGTCGTAGAAGTAAACATTTGCCTCGAATCCGGTCTTTTTTATGATGTTATCTGAAGAGAAGTCGAGGTACATATTCGGTCCAGTACTATAGACGGGGCTGGGAATTGTGTTACCACAAAGACTAATGATCAGGGGATCTGAAGACGAACTTCCATCATAAATCTGAAATGATAAGACAATAGAACGATCAATTTAAATCAGATTTGTAGTACTTGAGTACGTACTCGTACTCGCAATCGAGTACATTTTTTCTTTACTCGTAGTCGTCATCATGGCTTTGTACACGTACTCATACTCGTGCTCAGGGCCTTGTACTTGTATTAGTACGCGGGAGTTTGAACTCACACTACAATTTAAAACCACTGCATTGATTAATCGATCGATCGAACGATCGACCGATGGGTTGAGAAAGACCAACATCCTGTTCGTGGATAACCCCTTAATAAGCTGAATTTTATACCACGTCGAGATTCATCCACCAGGTGGTGGCGAAATTAAGAAAGGGTAAGTGGGGAGGGCGTGATACTTTTCTGAGTTTAATGGTTCACCAAGTACAAAACGTTGGTAAGTACGCTACAAAATGCACTGATAAAATGCACATAGGGTGAACTATTGGGGCAGACGGAGGATTTAAGGGGGCAACGGGAAGTGACTTTCTAATGCCTAATGCATCATTTACTTAGTAGAATTCTCGTCAAGAAAATTTCGCTGCCTACAATAAAAATAAGAATCACATATCTTTTGTCAACCAATAAAACAAGTTTCTTTGCTTGGAGTGTTAATTGGATCTCACTTCCTAACATTGCCGTTTGTACTTGTGACATTTTGAGCGAGTCAACTAAAGTGAATATATCCATTGCGATAGCATATGAGGGTGCAAAAGCATAAAAAGCAAGCAGCTTGATACATTTCGGTGTCCTGTTTTACTGCTTATGTGAACGATCCGAGGGCGGCGGCACCCCCCACGGATTCGGGCAAAACCAATATCCCTTAAAGAGTTTTGGAAAAATCGTACGATTTTCTTTGGAAACCTGAGGCTTTTCTCTGGCAAAACTGACTCAACCACCGGAGAAAACATTCCTGTTAATCGATGCTAAAATGCTCACACTAATCGTTGACATGTTTCAATGCAACCAGTACAAGCCTATCATTGTACGGAAAACATTTATGAAACATGTTCTGTTTCTTTCTTCAGCTGATGGTGGGGTAAATATAGATTTATCTGCATCACAACAGTTGAAAATTTTAAAGGAAGAGTTTCACCTTGTATTGAGAGGTGTAAACACGTAAAGTCAAACTTCCAACCTACCGCCTGCGCGTGGCGTCATAGCCTTAAACCAGGGAGGTGTTACACTCCCTGGTTTAACTACATTTGCGCTAATACCCGACTACTATAGGCAGCGCCTTGCACGGCTAGCAAAAGTAGGTTACTGTATGCAAACCTATCCTACGACTGTGTCACATGACTTTGTAAGTAGAGAGTCGCTGTTACGCAACGACCAACCACCAGGCAAAACTTACACTGTAAAAAAGTTGGGTCAATTTGACCCAAAACTGGGTCAGGAGGAAACCGACTAAATATATTGTGCCAATCAATGACCCAAATTAGACTTCATTTGACCCAAAATGTTGGTTCAGTTTCCACGTGACCCAAGCGTTTTTTGAGTATATAATCCATTGAAAGTTAAGACATACTCTTGCAATATTCCCACAAATTTACACCGGGGTGTTCATGTACGTCCATAAAACCAACACTGTTATGAAAATATTAGCAACTAACCCTTATTTTCCATTTTATGGAATGTTTTTGTAGCAAAGTTTGAGCTTTATAGTGGCAATGTCTAGGTCTATGGACTCGATGTTATTGTAGAACATAACATTTGTACTTTCATGGAGTTTTACTACTCCGTGATATACCACTTCAAGCATTTTATGTGCAATCCTTCCAAATTGTTTCATCTCATTTCTCTACGTATATCTACCTATCACAAATTGGATTGATGAAGGTGAAATTCTCAGAATATCGCTGAAAAATATTCTCTTAGCAGTATGAAAAAACTGTCCATTTAGATAAATCCATTGAATTGGATATTTAAACTTCCAAACTAATCAAAGCACGGTCAGGAATATTTTCAGTCTATTTTTGCGTTATCTCTTCAACTGCTCCAACCAAGTTTGTTTTGAGGTTCATTAAATTGGCAACAAAACCGCGACACCGTGAGGGACATGTGATAGCTACAGGCAAAAAGAGTCGTCACTACAGCTTCCTGCAAGAACTGTCTGGAACAGCTTCAACATTTTCAATACACTAGGCAGACCACGCTGTATTTCCGAGCAAATACGTTAATGTTCTCGTTGTAATTTCCGTTTATAAATTTTCTCTGGAAGTATGGATTTCTAAAACGTTTAGATGAATCTTACATGATCTTGGATGTGCCACTTTCGCAACTTGAAAATTATTGTAGGCAAAAATTGTGTTGAGACAAGGACCAACCAATCATGACAATTCGTCTACACAGTGTCACATATTGGTCCTTTGATCCCCCCCCCCCCAAAAAAACTTGAGAATCTTCCGAAATCTATGACAAAGAGAGCACTGTGGACACTTACCCTTAGAACATCGTAGCTGCAGGTGGATGAACTCTCGACATCAAAGAACGTGAAAACAACACCAATGGCTAGATCAGGAGTAGGTGCATCGACGTTGTACGAGCAAGCTTCGTTGTTATCATATTGGTTTGGATAGTTCGGCGAAGTTAGCTTAGAACCGTTGACGGTTAGAACAGCTCCACAAGCTTCAAAAGGCAAAAATAGTTACCATCATTTTATTTTAAAAATAAGAGGGGGAGTTGTAAAAATAGAATATATTGGAAAGAAAGCTAATAAATTTTGGTTATTCTAGGTTTCACAACAAAAGTCGGTAATGACTGAAACACTCGTGAAATGAAGGAAAGCTTTAGAAATCAAAACGTTGGAAATTAGAATGTTGGAATCCATGGACAGTAGCGTGTTTAAAGGGGACTGGGCGCAGCCCCACCTCCGTGGCCAGTCGGGGGAAATCCCTCAGTCTGGTAATTTGAGGTAAAGGGGAAGAAAGAGAGAAATTGAAGAGTCAGAGGGGGTTAAAGAGACCGAACAAGCATACAAAACTTAAAATTATTAAACCGAGTTCTTTCATTTTGTAGTAGCTCTTAAATTTTCCGTACAGCAGTGAGCAGGTAAAGTTCCTCGGAACCACCCGTAATCACCAGTTGGAATTGATATTCAGCCCGTGACTCAAGTACTATTATTTGCTTTCACGCGGGTTTCGAAAGCCGGGAATAGCAATGTCAGGAGAGGTAGGACAAAGGATGAAACAAATCACAACTGCGGTGAAATTCTTTTCAAGATGATAGAGAGTGCAATTTCCTGTATTACAGCGTGTTTAGGATGCCAAACATCTTCCATACGGGCGTTCTGTTCACGATAGTCTTCTCAGAGAATTTGTTCCTCCTTTTTTGTCCCTGACTTTGCTGGCGGTCACTAATTTGCGCCTAAACTTGAGTCAATACCGCCCTGGTTCCACGTCCCCCCTGACAGTGAACAATTTCATGGAACAGCAACCAGTAGAGATCTTATTACAGGGGGAGTAAAATAAAATTCTTTGAATATACTCTGCAAAGAGTAGGTAACCTGCGCACAATTGTAGTGGCAACTTTGTGTTTTAGAAATGACAATGCGGTTTACTGCAATCTTGGGATTTGGGAAAGCCAGATGTTCTTCCAGTAGTTGGTGATGACAGTCTTGTAGACTACGCAGTTTAGCCGTTTCAAGAATGTCACTAGTCAAAACTGTAGTGACAAATTCGTTTTTGTAACTAAGCTTTGCATTTTCCTATTCAATCTGGGGCGTTTGGGATGCCGAATTTTCTGACCTCAGGCCTAACCTCGGTCCAACTCCGGTCCCATCCAGCTGCCCCTGCCTCCTTTAGAAATCACCCCTATGACAATCTCTGGAATCCACCACAACATAGCTATTGTGGTCAGTCAATTCGCTGCTAGGAGTACATGCAAAATGTGTCTCGGTGTATTGGATGACCCCTGTCGATGAAGTGCAGCGAGATTAATTTGTAGAGTAACTTCTGCACTGACGGAAACAATTCACTGTACCTGCTTCAATGCCTCCAGCAGTCTTTGAACCCTAACGCCGCCTTCATATAACCCCAACACTGTGGGTTTTCCTTGTACAATCGCATTACTTTAATGCACCCGGAAGACCCCATCTCCTATGGAGTGTAGCGTGTTAAGAGCACTAACGTGTAAGTTACCCTTCCTATTATATCCATCTATGACTAGAAAACCAGTTCGTTAATCGAGCAAAATAAAATATACCAATAATTGTTCATTTCATGGATGTGTTTCGGAGTTTATTTGCTGGCTTCTAATAAGCCTATAGGAGCCCTACTCTTAGTTATTTACATAATTATTTTCACAAAATCTGAAATGAAATAAAACCTGTAATGCCTCTGGGACAATTCTTATCATCTCATCTGTCTTATCATCTCATATTGCAGGAGTTTCCGAGGGCGTTGCCCTCTAGACTCCCCACACAGAAGCTCTGCTCCTGGGCCCTGTCAGGGGCCCCAACGCGTGCCCATGGACCCCAAGGGTGCAAACTCGCGCTCGTGATGCACTTTCGATGCATGAGACACCCGCTCCCGTCACACCACTTCTCCACATCAGTCGAGGGAATCAGAAGTTGTGCCCTCCCACCTCAGAAATCCTGCACACCCACTGTCAATGGATATAGAAAAAATTGTGATGACGTTAAAACAGCGCATCAATTTCCGTTCAACCCTCGTGGCACAATATTTAGCTATGGACCAATAGACCTCCCTAAATTTTCTGAAATTAAGGGGTTTGATGCACGTTTTGTTTCAACATGGTGCTTATACTTGCTCAGTCTCCCGTCCGCTGACTCAGTGTAATTGATCATTTTATGGCCTCCCAAACTGAGTCAGAGCCAAGTTACACCATAAAGTTGGGCTATCTAGTCGTCAAAAGTGGCACTGTTTTCAATTTTTAAAACGACAAAAACTCCTCAATCATTGATCCGTATGGCTCATTGTCATGTTAACGAAATTATTATCTTAATAATTATGTAGCATTTAGATTAAATATACCAAAATGTTACGATTTCTTTCATAAATTTCAGTTTTGTTTGTTGGTATTTCAAGCAACCACATCTAGGAAGTCCACATAATTGTTTGTTGAATAGATCAAATTAAACAAAAATAGTCACATGGCATAGTCGATTGTTTTGATTAGGTTCTCATCCGCGCCCTACGCATACCTGGCAACATCGTTTTCGATGTCGCGCGCACGCGGCCCTGTTACAGTAACGACCCATTCAAAATATTTAGTGGAACTTTTCTCTGGCCTAGTTCAGAAATCAAAGTGTAAAGAAAAAATAGGCCGAGGGACCTCCAGACAAAAGTTGCTATGTAGCAATAATTGTCGATACTGTCCGTCTGGTTGTGTATATTTTTTATTTATGGGAGGGTATAATGGCCTGACAACAATTGAAAACCCTGTTCACCCCATCTTCTTCCCTTGAAGTTAATTATTCCACCGATACATTGTAATTATGTATGCATAAAATGTTTTGAAGACTTCATGGAGGGTCACGTAATGATGTAGGTTAGCTTACTCAGGGAGCTGTAACAGCTCCCTGGCTTACTTAAGTCAGTTCACTACAGTAACAACTGTATTGTTGGACAGCAAAAACATATTCTATAGGCCTAACGTTACAGCCAATGGGCCGAAGAACTGTGATCCAAGTTGTCGAAAATCTCACGAGAATTGGCAGGACAAACACCCTGTGGATACTCAGGTCAAGAGTTGCAGCTTCGCGTACATATTATAGTCTATGTAGCCTATTGTCGCGTTCTATGCAATACCCAGTACGTACGTACGTCCGTACGTATGTACGTACGGTTTCTATAACAGCGGAATCGACTTGAGTAGGTTTGCCTGCATCACGTGACCCCCAAGTCGGCTTCCAGAGTGCAGATGACGCCACGGATAGGTTCGTATATTGACGTTGGAGGACAAAAGATACACACTTTATACACAAAGCTTGTAGAGCGTATACAGTGGCGTCACCGAGGGAGCCCAGGGGCACGTGCCCCCTGGAAAACCTTGTGTCCCCCGTGTGCCCCCCCCCACTGAGATTTGAGATTTTCAAAAAAAATATAGATCTTCTGTAAGTTCCGTAGTCAGAGTATTCGACCACCAGGGTTTCATATGATTTGATTCTTCTTAGGACAAGAAAAGGCAGCAAATTGTATTTCTTTCGAATGACAAATTCGACCCATCTCACAAAACACACAGTGTTCACTGATGTGTCGGAGGCTGAGCTTCGGTCCTGGTAATCCATCCATAACCCTCGCCGCCACAACAGGTGTGAATATACACCTTGATAAAGTGTAGCGGTAATACGTCCGCTTCGAGGACTAGATGACTCATTAATCAAAACAGTGAATGATGCTGTTTCCATACGTGCAGTGGAATGCCTGCCGCTTGCGTTGCCAATTGTGGTGCAACCAGGGCTGTCGGTCCTGGGGGGGGGGGACAGGGGTGACATGTCCCTTCCACTTTTTGGTCCGGGGGGGACGTAATACAAAATGTCCCCCCCCCCTAATTTTCGCTGCCAGGCTTTTACTTTTTATAAGTCATAATCATGGGCGTAGGAGCCCAATTTGATATAGGGGTTGTAATGACTTGCCCGAAAAATGTAACTAAAAATTTTTCGCACGCTCCAGTACGCGCGTTCAACATATAAGTATACGTATTATATACATGCATCTGGTTTACAATCAGTAATAATCAGTAACGTAGCCAGAATTTATCTCTAAGGGGGCCATGCAGTATGTTGTGTGATTACTGGCCCGGGGGAGGGGACACTCATTCCCTTTGAAAATTTTTGAAAAACTCGGTGCCCTTACATGCAATCTAGTACCACATAAAACACACCTTTACAGCGATGAAACAAATTATCAAACTAGTGGTTTGTCCACCCCCCCCCACTTTTGAAACTCGATCTGCGCCCCTGGGTGCAACCTCAGTGCCAGCAATTTCGATGAGACTGTTCTGTATTTTCTTCTTTGAAAAAAAAACAATTCCAATAAATTTTGAAAGAGAAATATATGAAATAAAATTCTGTGCTCATTTTAGTCCCGTATAACTCCAATCACTCAGTTCATGGATCATGAGAACTTCACATAAACCGAAAATTCCTCAATTGAACGAATACTTGATCGTTGATTCGACATTACACATGCACGATTTTTCAACACAAATTTTTCAACACAAATTTTTCTTCAAAAGGTAACGTATGTGGCACCAAATTGCATGTAAGGACACCTAATTTTTCAAAAATTTTCTATCTAAGGGGAGGGGGACACCCTCCCCTTAGACCCCTCCCCAGGCCAGCGATCACACAACGTACCGCATCCGCCACTATCTAGTTGTGCACCCTCATCGACCTGTTGTGCCTCCCTTGTGCCCCCCCCCCCCCCCGAATAAAAAGTCTGGTGACGCCACTGAGCGTATACCGTTTAATTTGAATGCCGTCGGTACTTACACTGTTCACACTTTTAGTGGCTTATTTGTCGTGACATGTGTCCGTAATTATGGGAATACGAGTAACGGCGCTCCACCTTTATTACGAGAAACCAAACCAACATTCTACGGTTTCTCGTTGTCAGTATTGCAGTTACATTTACGTGGAGCGAAAAACAACTTGATAAAGATAATGGGCTCGTCATCATACTGACTAAAGGTGATTTCACACCGCGAGCGAAGCAAAGCAAAGCGAACCGAGCGTTTTTTAAATACCTAATTGAAAACAACAGTCAAACGCGCGCAGCTTTCCCACCGCAAGCGAGCAAAGCAAAGCGTCCCGAGCGGTTTGCTAGCGTACCCGCTAGGTATAATGTTGGCCCATTTAATTTGATCGAAACGCTGGGCAAACAAGCTTCACGGGTATGTATTATCGCAGTGTATATTGTAGGAAGTTAACATGGCGGCCATTGGTACTGAATATTTTCTAAGTTTAGTGGCTGAAAGGGAGGCATGGTGGAGAAAAAGTCACCCACACTTCTCTAAGAGAGGACATCTAAAAATTTACTTGTGTAATAATGTTTTACTGCAGAGTCGGACGAAACAGGAGGATACGACGATACTCTATTGTATACGCTTAGGCTGCATTTTAAATCCTATGACGAACCCAGCAAATGTTTTAAAGGCTACTACTAATGAAGTTCCGCCGTATAGAGCAAGAGAACATGAACCGGTCTAGTTGGTTTTAATAAAACCACCCAAATTTCAATTTGAGAACAACTCATATTCCTCCAAAAGAGTTGAATTACTTAAAGCTTTTGCTTGTATCATGTATAACATGACAGGGTATTTTTCCCTACAAAATATCAGTTCACCGACTTGGTAACGTCAGATAGCGAACCGGCTACCCCTCCCCCTTTCATGTGTCTGGATACAGACGAAAATGATAGTGAAATTTTTGTCGATCATCTCTCAAGTCCTTCATAAGGTGATTTGTATTCTCCATACTGTGCCCTCCGAGTGCTGATGTTATGCACCCATTGTCGTCGGTTCATGTGCCCTTTATCCAACAAAATGAAAGCAGCCACACCCTTGTTTCTGACTGTCCATGATGTTGGCTGGTTCAATGAATATATCAACCAGTCGCAATCCGAAAAAGTAAAATGAAACGCTCCATTCGCTCGCTTGTATTTGCTGGTTATATGAAAAGCCATCGAGCGTCCAAACGCTCTAGCGTTGGACGCTCGACACTCCAACGTTTGAAACACTTTTGGTGTGAAAGCACCTTAACTTCAGCTAGCGTTTGCTTATCAGGAATGTCGCGACAGTCCACATGCAAAATGCTGTGTGATCTGATAACGAGCTAGTTGTCCTGATGACTAGCCAACTCGAGGTCCTGATCAAGGCAGGGCATTTTGATGAAGGCTGCATTCACATGGAGTTTTTGATCACCGTCTAATAGCAAGCTCGTCATTTGATGACGTGCACGTTATCAGCTGTGGACGAAGGAATAGGCTCAAAGCAATGTACACCAATGTATTTTCGTATAAGAACTGGGCCCTGTTTCATAAAGAGTTAAGATTGATCTAAAGTTTGATCTGCCATGCAATCGTCCTATGGAAATCAAACTTAAGATCGATCTTAACCCTTTATGAAACAGGGCCCTGGTCACGTAACTGTGCGCCCTCTATGGCCTTCATCTGTGACATATCAAAAGAATTAGGCACACTAACAAGATAATGTTGACGTTTCCCCTTTGTTGTCAGTCAGTGCTTTTCACTGTTTGTGTATGTACTACTTTGCAAATTTAATCTTTACACGCATACTACTAAAGGTAATATTTTTAACTTGTATCTGCTGGGTTTAATATTGAGTCAATTCTCTTGTTTACATGCAATTATTTTGGGCAGGGTGAGCAGCAACGGTGCTTAGTGGGGGTTGGTCTGGGGTAAGTCCTGTTGTGGATGTAAA
The DNA here is from genome assembly GCA_009936505.3 of Holothuria glaberrima. Lineage (NCBI taxonomy): Eukaryota > Metazoa > Echinodermata > Holothuroidea > Aspidochirotida > Holothuriidae > Holothuria > Holothuria glaberrima. Next base: position 21,671 of record WURT03282024.1, read on the forward strand.
TAAGCATTTGATGCCCCCATGTGCAAATAAAGTTGAAATAAAAACTTTTCCAAAATTTCTATAGCAGACTCCTGGAACTGCCTCTGAATGAAAAAAGGGTCATCTTTCGGTGTCATTTCGCTTTCAAAGCCCCGAATAAATTCAAGAACCGTATCGAAGGACTTTCGCATGGTTTGAACGTACGCATTCTAAGAATTTGATATTAAATTAGTTTCTCTTACGGGTTGAAGTTGGTGGTGGCGGTGGAACACTTCCGCCTCCACTTCCAGTTCCTATGTACAAAAGTAGATTAGGTGATCCCGGCTGCTCGTCTGTTACCACGTCAGCTATTGATTTGATTTGAAGGCTTCCCTTGAGTTCGGAGGGAGTTAAGGTACTGTCATTCTCTAGAAGAATAGCTGCGGCTCCTGTGGAAGTAAAGATGTAAAAAGGTGGCAAAAGTTTGCTGTGAAATACGTTTACGTGGCTGGTCGCAAGAGCCTTTCTTAATTAAATAAACGTGCGCGTAGATGAACAGTTTTAATTTTTGATTTTTCCCAATCTATTCCACCAACACAAATCAACCAGTAGTCATTGGCATAAGGGTCTCAGTTCCTCGAACATAGACTATAGTTTATAATGTTTGAAGCGTCCAGACTGGGAGATATAAGTTATTTTCAGATATTGGTTCGAATTTACACTGGGTTACAATGGAATGGGCTCAGTTTTATTCAAGCCCTATCTTTGGCTTTAACATTTTTTGTGATTTTCATCTTCTAACGCGGAGAGTCCACGTTGGATCTTAAATATGGAATAAACATTGGTTGTCCCACTAATATATTCTTTGTAATTCAAACTGATTTTCTTTCTCACTAAAACAAAACTGTATGATGTTAATTCAAAAGTGTATGTTAATACATAGTATTGTATTTCCGAGACGACATAGTTATGCATTTCCGAGACGTATTGAATGGTGACTTAATTTTTGAATTAGTTGTTAGACTTATTTTTTCTACCCACAAAATAGTACTTAATGATGACGTCACCTGCTACGTGCGGCGTAGCCATGCTAGTGCCGCTGATAGTATTAGTTGCTGTCGTGCTTCCTATCCAGCTGCTCGTGATGTCAACTCCAGGGGCAAATATGTCGACGCAAGTTCCGTAGTTAGAGAAGGACGCCCTCGCATCTGCATTGTCAGTTGCACCAACAGTAATAGCCTTTTAACAATATGATGGGAACATCACAAATAAACCATAGAAAAAGCATTTGCATATCATGAAAAGTCGTCAAAAAATTCATGAAAAATTATTAAAATAGCGTATATCATGATGTACATCTACATCAGACAAGCTGTCTTCGGCCTTGACGTGTTCGGATACATAATTTTGTAGCACACATCTATGTTTCATGTTAGTCAGTAGTTGCTTTGACTACTTACAACATTTAAAGCTACTTATCCATAATTGTTCCTTTTAAATAATGGTATTTGTACTTTTAGAATTTTTCAGTGTCTATTACGAAGTTGTAGCGAATTAACTATAATTTTAAAGGACGATTCATACCGATATTTCATTATCTACCAAATCTTTTAAATATAAACGAACTATCCGTGGCATTTCCCGTAGGAAGGGTGCTAAGACGACCCCTGACACCCCTTCCACCACCACCACCATGTAGATTGTCCCCTCCGGATAGCATAGTAGTGCTGCAATAGTGAGACTGCTGGATTTTAGTAATGTCCCATAGACAGTGCTGTAGTCAAATCCGAATGTTCCGAGTCACGAGTTCCTCAAATTTTGCTGATGATGGGACTCGAGTCCGGACTCGGACTCGAGTCCCTGTACTAACCCAATAGGGAGAATTTCCAAGAATTAAGTCGTCCTTCAAATTTTGTGAGCTGAGTCCCGAGTTCGGACTCGACTACAGCACTGCCCATAGACCGAAAATGCTGAACATAAACATACTTGAAAACGATAACTCTGATAACAACATTTTGCATCTAAGCCCTTCCAAAATCAAAATTTATCAAAAAGGGAGCTGGGAACACCTCCCTCCGAACAACGATTCATTACTTATTATACAAATGGGTCAGTCAGAAATTTTAAGTATGGTTTGATCAACTATTCAATGGTTATTAGACAATCGATACGCCAGAATAAAATACGAGCAGTTTGGCTCAAAATCAAATAGCCACCACCACCCCATCCTCCTTTTCCGAATTATTAATCTATGTCCTACAGCCTTACAAGTCTGATCAGAACTTGATTTGTACCAGTCTTGTAGTAGAGACCAGTGTATACGAGGCCGAAACCGAGACCAACTAACTTTATACCAATTTAATTTACAATATCACAGACCTCAACCTAACCATTTTAGTTTGTGTTATAACCACAAAATTTGATTCAATATCCGCAAGACAGACTTGGGGAAACACACTGTTAAAAAATTGCGATTGGAGAAAGATTAATTATTTTTGTAAGGGTTCTTTGAAAATTTTTACGTATCATTTAATATCCGACCCCTGATCTCCTTCGAAGGAGCCTCGGCTAACTTCTCAAGGTGAGAGGGTATGAGGTAAAGGCATTTACTGACATACTCCGCGGAGTGGAATCTGTTTGCTCAGCCCCTCTGCTTCCAAAACCACCGTCCGCCCAAGCGAAGACCACTTTTAGACGCAAACTTCATTACCCATATTATAACTTGTTCATGTATTCTCTCATTGTTCCATGTTATTGCTTTTGAATGAGTGTGTGACTGAATAAAGAATATGCCCTACATCCTGCTATACGTAGGCAATACCTCACGAGGTTGAGGCCATAAAAAGTCCTCGAGGCCAGCATTGTTTCAAGGTTCGTCCCCGACAGTAATTTTTACAAAGATATAAACCTCATATTTACCAGCTCATATTTACCAGCTATCGTTTTTACCTGTTTACGTAAATGTTAACAAACTACGCCCAACACCTAGGCCATCAGAATCATGCATAGTGAGATTTTCGTGATCATGGGTGGCGTCCTGCTCCACGGTCATATTGACAACCCTCAGGTGGGGGTTAGTGTGTGACACACTGACATAGTCTTAAAGGAGCAGAACTATCAGTTGGTGTGTAGCTTACCAAACAAACAGTTTATCACAAATGCCTCTCAGATGACCTGAAGTAATACTTTGCAGTCCTTGTTAGTCACATGTAAACATTTTTGTTATGTCTTAAAATTTTGTAGCCACCCACTGGAATATATTGGCGAACCCAAAAACTCCGGGTTCGAATAATTGCGGTTCTATTTTCTGTTTTGGGTAATGCGCACATTGTAACACATGAGATACAAAACTAACGAAGTGTTGCATGCCAAGCCAACTCCTTATATAGACGGCTTATCACATAATTATGAATGGTCCACTTTTCATAAGGTCTAACCTCCCCATTGAAAGAGCTGCATGCAGGCCGGGAGATAAGCTTAGCCTTGTGTGGCATACTTTATAACGGCTGTAAAGTATAGGGTATGAGCAAATCTTTCACGTTGACTCACAAAGGAACCAACCGTGCGGACTGGCTATTAACTCAAAATGAGTGAAAATACCACTCGATGGAGAGTGAAAGCACAAAACTGATGTAGTTAGTTAGTTAGTTAGTTAGTTAGTTAGTTAGTTAGT
>WURT03282135.1:9998-25298 GCA_009936505.3 Holothuria glaberrima
TAAGAAACCTGACTGATGAGAAATGGATCTATTGGAATAGTATTTGATAACCACTTGCGAGGCCCCACCAGAACTGACGTGAACTGCATAGTCTAACAGCAGTATTCGAATCGCGCAAACATGTTTGCTCTTTCTTATTGGCAAATCCCCTCCTCAGTACAGGGGCGTAGGAAGCAGGGACATTTAAAATAGTTTAGAGGTGGACAGGGGATTTTTTCAGAAACGGACCATCATAACATTATCTAAAGCATCAGTAAAAGCGAAATCTAACGAGAAACTTACGGTACTAAAACGCCTTCCAGATTGACGTAGAGGCCTTGTTGGTTGCTTCTAGACATTCGTTCCATGTATGAGCATCTTGGTTAAGTGATTTTCCCGACGGGCAACCAATCTCCTAGGGTATTCCTAAAGGAAATGTAAGTGGAAAGTACAGGGAAGGATGACAGGTGCATTCAGCTGAAACTTTTATAAATTCCACGTCGGAGCATATTTTGCACAATGGATACCTGGTGTTCTGAGTTTTGTTGACTTAATTCCGTTTTCGGGAAATATGATTTAAAAAATCTGTATTCATAGAAAGCAAAAAAAGATCAACTGCCGGGACAGCTGACTCCTATCGGGTTAACAGGCATGCACCCTATTGTGCCTACCTTGTCTACCCGACGAAATAGTCAAATTCCGACTTGTTTACAGTATCACCTGACAAATATGAGAACACAACTATGTAAGATCAAGGATAAATTTCCCTACATTTACAAAAAAAAAACTGTGTGAACAATGTCTATGTAACCTATGGTAAGGGGTATTACAGTTTTATTTTTTCTATATGTGAAGTATGAAGAGAATGAAATAAGTAAACTGCACCTGTTGCAACTCCCTGCTTCACCAGAGCGCGACGATCTTTTTTTTTTTTTGTTTTTGATTTCTGTTGAATAAGCAACCTCCTTGAAGGAAAATACGGGGAATCAGTCGGGCGACTGACCATCGATGAGTTACTGCTTTGTCGTATCAGGCAGTGACTTAACCATTCTGCACCATTTTGTTGACAAGGGTCGTTAAACCGAAATCAGCGTCCCTGGGTTAATGGAGGGGGCACCCTAGTTCGCATTATCAGCCACTGGTCTATAATATGAAAGAACATAAGACCATGGCGATTGTATTTCGGAATTTTGCATCAAAAGTCCAACCCGGCAGGTCAAAAATTACCATAAAGAAAATGGGCAGGACGCCATCCAGAGCAAACTGTCTGATATCCTTCAAATATAATGAGGGTAATGAATTTTCAGTATTTTCAGTTTTTCATGAAGACCAACTTTTCTTAACGGTGGGGGAAATTTTAAGAAACCAGCTCCATTTTTCCTGCAGGCTACGTCCCTGACGGGTGTACGAAAAGAAGAAATGTAAAAGCAATTACGTTTTGACATCTAAAGAATTCGGATCGATAATATCGCGCTCGAAGGGGTGGAGGTGAGGGCACTTACAACTGAGTATGGCATAATTACGTGTAATGTGAGGATATAATAGTATATATTAACATGGAAAATGTCTAATTTTCCAGCATTATCATAGCTAAGGATAGGAAAAGTAATACATTATAAATTACCCGTCTTTTCGCAAGGATGTTCAATTTCAAAGGGGGTTCGTTTTAAAGAGGGTCCGTCCAAACCCCTTGAACCCCTCCCCCGGGACTGTAAGTTAAGACATGGAGTTTTTGTATAGCTCTACGGGCAGATGGGGTAAGACTGAGAAGTCATTTTTAGTGAGAATAAATTCGTCTATTGAATAGTGCACATGGAAATTTTAGAAGCATTTATTTAAATAGGAGGCGTTTATTGAGATAAGCGGCGTACAAGCCTTTTTTATTCGCAGTATTTGGAAAACTGTTTTTAAGTTTTGCCGTTATAGTTTTAAGTCACACTTCCCAAACTTTGCCTATCTTCAAATTGATGTTGTTAATGTAAGATTCATTTTAGCGCATATTTTCAAAAACTCCTTCAGGAATGGAATGTATCCCAACTGCCTCCTTCGCTTCTATGTTGCAGTCATGATATACTATGGAATTCCATAGTTATACCAATGTAACTAAAATCTGATCATTCTTACCGCAGTCATTTAGCCTTCTTGCATACTTTGTTCTGGCGTTGGCTTCTTCAATACTTTATTACATGTTCGTGTCACCAATTATCACGGTAAATAAAAAAATTCAGTCTCTGGCTAATACTGTCATCACATGGTCAAAAATATGTTCATTCTTTAAAACTGGTGTATAGTTTTACCCCGTGTCTGTATTGGAATAATCTTAAAAATACTCAGCTATTATACGAAGCTGGCACCGAGACATTTACACTAGTGGCAGAACGATATATAAACTCCTTTACATCACACATGGAAACACACTTGTTCTCGACACGGTAAACGAGGTTACGCTACAATCGTGTTTCTGTTTGGATTCACAATAAAGTCTATAGGAGCTCGTCACCAGGTACTCTAAACGAAAACAACAAGGTAAGTTTAGTTTTCTTCTTGAATGTAGCCTGTAATAAAAAGTAAAATTAAGAACACCATTAAAAACCAGAATGGTCAATAAAATAAAACCCTGCATTAGACGAAAAGGAAAAGAATTCCGGCATATTAGTAAGGCAATACATGCGTATAACTAGGAGTTTCTGAATGGGCTTCACTGGGCTAGATTCTTTTGAGGAATTTTATGTAAGGCCCAACATAGTGGCAAAGAATCGGGGACGGGGGGGGGACGGTGGGTGGCACCAGGGATCTTCTCACCGATGGTCATCAACGTGGAGCCCGACGCATGCCATAAGAACGAAGAAAGGGAATCGAATGAGAGCGATATGTTCGAGGGGAGGAAAGGGATGTTAATTGGGAGTGGGAACAGTTTTACATATTGCCATTTTATATGTTATAGTTTATTTGGCACGTAGAAAAGAAAAGGAAAAGGTAAGAGTCAATCAAAGCATGTGCGATACGTAAAAAATACGTGAAAAAAATGTGCAGTCGATCTGTTTTCAGAGCAACATAAATTGCGGAATGGACTGAAGTTCATTAAAATCGAACTCGTTTGTTACTTTCTTTTAGTCGATAACGTTTTGTGAAATTGAAGCTGAGGAAGAAGGCCCGTGAGCCTGTGCTACAGCTTAGATTTCCCCAAAAGAGCTATTCCCCTAGACGATCCACTCAGGGAGTAAGAATGCTCCCAGACTGTCTACTTAGGGAAATTATCTCCAGGAAATTCTACTCAGGTGGGTTTTAAGCCATTTTAAGTAGTGTTGGAACGATTCATGCCAAGTTTTTGAACCACAGAAAACTGCCCAACCTGATCAGTTTAAGCCGATCAGGTCATTACGTCACAAACAATTTTTATTACCGCTTTGGCACAGAGGGGAGTTAGTGCAAGTCTCTCCGAAGACAGTGGGCAAGCTAACCTCTGACCCTTTAACTCACCACTTATGTTGGGCGAATAGTTTGTTGAACACTTCTGTAATTTCGACATGGTAATTTTCATTTTCACGAAGAAATCTGTAATGTTCAGTTTCTATACATAAAAATTGAAATTTCAACCATTAAAATCGGTTAACAACAAAGAAATTACAAGTTTCTCAATCTAAATTTTGTTGTATTGACAAAAAACCTGTGATCTTAAAAACAAGTGTGGTATAATACCTATTTGAGTGTCATAGCAGGGTGAACCCAACTGACCTTTGTGAGTCTCATGTAAATGGATTATCTTGACTCGTTCCTCCGTTGGGACTTTCCAAACCAGGCAATGGTTGTTTGAACTCAGAATATGTGACCTCGATAAAAAATTTCTAGTTTCCTCTTGCTCTTTAGTAAAACTACATGCATAGCTTAAAAACATTTCCCCATAGCTGTGATCTGTGACACTTTTTACCTGCCAATTTACAAAAGTTTTATTGCTTTCATATTTTCCAGATCATCACTTGAAAAGTATTTTCACAAAACTGAGAGAATAACTAGGTTCTACATTTTCTTTTATATTTTTTTATTTTTAGAGTTTTGCATTTTTGTGCACTTAGTTGGTATATTCCGCCGCGGCTTATTTATGTTTTACACGGACTACATGTGAAAAAAGGAATACCTGTCAGACTTGCCATTCCGATACAGTACGTGTTTGTTGTATCTTTGTAAATTGCTATGACTTCGGTCATTTTCCAACTGTATCTTGTGATAATTCCCCCTCGATTGACAAACTATTTGTCTAATCAAATTAAAAAAAAATTATTGTCGAACCTTCAATGCAGGTAACAGAACTTTCAGTGTGATTTACTAACGCAACATAATGGACGTGATGACATCAGTAAATGTACCAGAAGTTGATTAATTAAAATTTAGCAAGAAAAAAGGCAATGGGTCAACTTCTCTGTTTCTTCATTATAGACCTGTACAACTCGAGTCCCACTTAAATCACTTCAGGCATGATTAGGGATACCCGGCATGCTAACAAAGATAGTTTCTTTGTTTTTCAGAATTCTAGTAACTTAATTCACTGTTAAAACACTGGGAGAGTTTTTCTTAGTTGTTCTCATTGATATGTGTTGGTCAAACTTTCCGCGTGTAATAGGGAAACTTTTCTTCAATACACGTTTATAATATTATCCAGTGAGCCTACCTTTCAAGCTAGCTGTTATATATCGGCTGGGCATATGTTTAGGCATATATTGCTTTGCCCTTTTGTTTGGCAATAATTTTTATTGAACAATATATTTTCTCTTCTAGTAGCTTTCGATGCGCAGTAAAAACTTAAAAAACTAAAAAACCCGAATTTCACCAATTTTAGGCTAATACATTAACCGTTCAAATGACCTGAGGATTCTATGATACTCTCTCGTGGGACAGGATGGAAAATGTTAAGTTGCATGCATGGGACTTGGAACAGCAGTTTTGCCCCAGTGGTGTTACAATTAGTAGTAACGGGAAGAAAGACACCACCACGTTAATTTTTGCTCATGAATCCCTCAAGACGGTGTATTTTTAACATTTCACCTCACTGTAATCCTTTACAAAAATTACCCATATTTTGATTATTCCTACAGTTGCAACTTTATTGTCACTAGTATGCCGCCAAGGAACAAGGCTTCATTTTGTAAAAAGTGGGTTGATGTTTAACTTTGAGCATTCAGCAGTTTGAGAAGGTGCGGTACCATGACAGCCCCCCTCCCACCCGTCTTCTGATTAATGATGTTCTTTGTTTTCGTCGCTATTTTCTTTCATGCACCCATCCTACTAGCCGCACTCGTTCTATTAGGCCTATGACTTTCAGTAAAACAATGGCAATTATTATTGCATTCCCTGACATCATGCATCCGACTCCCCTCCTAGCCCACTGTATCATAAACTGTACTCTTGTTAGTTCGATACAGACAGGAACCCAATCCCTTGTAAGTAGAGCCCTGATCACAAAATTACGTCATCCTAAGAATTGTTTAATTTTCCTAAGTTTATATTTGAAGTGCGAATTTCTAAAACATGGTATCTTAAAATAAAGAACTTCTAGATTCAAGTTGCAAGGGCATCTGACATCATGTACAATTTCCAGCTAACTGAAAACCATGTCCGACAAAAAGTCATTGTTAATATTCGAACCAGCTGATGGTGGAGATCGGGCCTGTAGCCAGGGGGGCATTTCGGGGCAATGCCCCTCCAAAAAAATATTTCTGCCCCCCCAGATGAAAATTGAAATTACATAATAATTAATGTGGTGGAATATTTTATGTCCCCAGTCACAACATTCCCCCCATCACAACACTTTCCACCTAAAAATGTGAAGGTGGCTACGGGCCCGGTAGAGATCCGCTTAGATACTGGCTGTGTCAAAATAACGTTAACCACCTTGTACTTACACAGCTTTCAAAAAAGATGACCCGGCCCACTGCATGGATTAGACATACTTGGAAAGATGAGCCGACTATCAATGGAATAAGGCTTGTATTAAAACAATCAGTCAAGTTGTGATATTCATGCATTGCTTGCCAACTTAATTACCATCCAGTGCCATTTGAATGTATAAATGTTTCATTCCAATGCCCATTAATAAACTCGCGAGCTAATGGCCTTAGAGTTCCGCTCAGATATTATCCCTGTCAAAAGATCCATCCTGCACACACATATTTTTTGAAAGAAGATGACGCCACTAGATTTGATATACACGGGCCTATTTCCTAGACTGTAGCTATAACGCCTTGGATTGAACCTATTAAAAAAAAACTCATGGTCAAATTGTGATATTCATAGTCAATTGCATTGGCAACATAGGAAGAAAGGGGTGGTCGTGCTAAATTCCACGGTCAAAAATGTAGTGGGCGGAAGTATGCTTCCGCCCCTACTATTCAAGTACAAGAACCCCTTATTTTTTCCCTTCACAGTAAACATAAAAAAGCCAACCCTTTGCAGTAATTTTCTTCAAAATTTTGCACAAGATGTCGCCGCTCAAATATTCTGAAATTTCCGAATAAGGGGGGGGGACCACCTCCCCTTTAGACCCTGCCTTTGATGGCTAGTCCGAAACAGCGTTAACCCCCCTCCCCCGCCCAGCTGAGAACCCTTTTCTCCCCTGGCTTTCATCCAGGCGAGGCCCCAGGAAATGGCCTCAGTTTTATGAACCCTGTGCCCTCTCACGAATTTATTTCAAGATTTGACCTGGATAACTAAAATCCTGTCTACACAGCGCCGCAAGATTTTACGAATGATGAAAAAATATTGCTTGCCAACAAAAATGCATTAGAGTCGCCTCTGTATTGCTGTGGAAATTGGAATGACCAATCTATAATTTCTGTTTTGAAAAAAACCCATTTTTCTACCTCCTTAATTTCTCCACCACCCCTCTATCTGGAAATGTACTGAAAGGGGATAACTACCAGAAGGGGGGGGGGGGTAATTTTAGGGGATGAGCCATACTAAAATGCATTAAGTCAATGGTAACTTTCGATATTCTATGGAGAGCGAGGAGCGAAAATTCCTTCCCTATCCCCTGGTCACAGGCTAGCTCTTCCCCGTGCTTCTAAGAAATCCTGTAGTGTCCTTGTAATATTTGATACTCGTCACATACTGCTTAGTGTAGGCCTAATACATTAACTATTGTCCACGTAAGTTTTTTTTTATGCACTCATATACCGAGGTTACAATGTGCAGTAGTCTGATAGTGTAGCCTTAAAATATCAGACAACTGCTTATTCTTCCCAGTTAATCCTCCCTAAGAGACCGTTGATTGTAAAAGGTTACAGAAGAGTTCAAAAAGTTATCTTTACTCTGCATACATAAGGAACCTAGCTTGCTACCTTTTCAACCACCTGTCCTTTTGAAAGTTCCACATTAAAGCTGACGCACACTCTTCAGATTTTGTTCCGGCGGCGCTCCCGGACAAAATGGCCAGTGGAGAACACTGCCCATATGACATGAAAATGGGACAATATTTTAGTATCTTTTAATGTAAGTTTCAATAATTTGCCTCATTAACATGAAACGACATTTCAATTGTGATGTCCCTTTTAGCCTAAGGTAAGTTGCCGAATGCTTATTTCTCAAATATCGGATCGGTATCGGCCGATAGTGCAAACTGAAATATCGGTATCGGTAGTATCGGCTATTTGCAATATCGGTACTAATTTTAAGAGCATGGTACAGGAAAAACAAAGAGCTGATGCTGACAAAGATGACGGGAGGAAGGGGATGACTTCCCTCTCACCTAAAAGCCGTCCAAAGTCTCTGTCGGACATTTTTGTCAACGAAAAATGGGTTGCAAAGGCATTGCCGCTGATGGTCATGGAATTGCATAAACAATTCGAACCCTGAGCAATTTGCAATCCAATGTGACGACCACAAGGAAACAGAGCAAAAAAAAAAAAAAAAAAACGAACTTCGCGCGCACTAAATACAGATTGTTGGGGAACTGGCGCTAGGATTTACCTAACGAGGGGCAACCTGTAGCCCCGAAAAAGAAGACGGGGTCCTGGAGGAATGGCAATCGCGCTGAAAATTTGGGGCTTTCAATTGAAAGATTTGGGTTTTTATTCAAAAAATGTAAATTTTTCGGATTTATATTGAAGTAAATTTGAAAATTTAGGGTTTTCATTGAAAAATAACCTGAAAACTTAACAATTTGAAAAATAAATCCATGCGTGTACTCGTTTTGTATATAGGGTTATACGTCAGAAAACACAAATTTGTCTATGTCGTTATGAACCCTTCCCCACGTGCGGCGCGAGTGCTTGACCATGGCAAAACTTTGGCATTCCAAACTAGGTAGGTTCACGTTAAGAGAAAAATACATCGGCTGCCAGGATAGCTGGTTCAAATCGGTGATAAAATACTTGTACCGGGACCTTTTTAGGCCCGTAGCCAGTCAAGGTACTAAAGGGGGAGAAAAAATTTTCAGGGGGCCGAATGTGTAAAAATGTATTAAGTCAATGGTAACTTGAAAACTTTCAAGGGGGCGAAAATATTTTCAAGGGGGCACGCTCCTTTGGCCCCCTTGACACTACGGACCTGAACCTCTTCTGCCATGGTGATGGTCAAATCCGCCCTCGCTACTTACCGTACTGTGCGATAAATAAAAGGACAACTTCGCGGCAGGGAATTAAAAGCTTCCCGATCTTTACAGAAAACAGACTGTATAAAGTATCCATAGGTTACTCTGTAGAATGGGCTGTGCACTGCTAAGCTATATGGAACGGAACTATTAAAAAATGGAACAGCAAAACCCTGAAATTTTTAGGGTTTTACAAAAGAAATATCTAGCCGCCTTGTGAGCAAAACCAGGTAAACCGTCTGTCTAGGACAACATACTTTAACGCATACACTAAGGGTCCCGGACAAACTGGAAACTTCCTTGAGGGATTCGACATACCTCTTGTCCAGTGGCGCCCAACTTTTGATGATTGGGGGCACCACGGGAGATGATGTCGTAATCCCATCCCAGATAAACTCAAAAAGACGGTGTTAAGTATGCATATTCGTACGATAATTTGCACCGGAATGGGGCTTTCCTTTGTCACCTTTTGCAAGAAAAGTTTTGGTTTTACAAACCCCCAGATGGCCGGAAACGGCTCTTCCCGAGTGTTCTAAGCAAGAATATGTACAGCCCCACCTCGAAATTCTCCCCGCTTCTTGGAGCACTTGACAAATGTTGGGGGCTGAGCACACCTTTGGCCCCCATTTTTTCATTTTTCATCGCCGCCACTGGGGTTCGGCATTTTCTTGAGGACGCGAAGCGCCCAAGCGACGGAGGAGCGGAACGAACGAGCGGGGAGAGGGTGTGGTTTTCAATCAAATGAAAACATTAAAAAAAAGCTTAGCCACAAAAATTGTAAAAGAGGGCCAACAACGGAGTAAAAGAGGTACCCATAGGCATTAGCGGCTCGCCATAGAGACACGGGGGGGGGGGCAAGTGCCCCCAAATATTTGCAAAGGATGGTCTTCAATTTAAAAAAAAAATATATAAATTAACATGTTATACGAAATGGTATATAAAAACATTTACATTTGGACCAAATCATCCCTTCCATCCCACAAATTGTCACATTATTTATGAAGTAGTAATTAAACTATTTTAGTTTTTTTCTGCAATTGTCAAGTACAGTATGTATTTCGTGATAATTTCAAGATTCAACCCAGGTTTACTGGGTCATACGGCCTCTGGTCATGTGAATTGATAGCATCCAGGGAGTCGTGGTTTCAATTTATTTCAGGCTCTTCTGTATCTCCTTCAAAACGTAAGGTTCTAGTTTAGATTATAAAAATGATAACATGCCACTCTTTAATAGGGTAACCATCATTAATTAGCGCGTATAGTAGTACTAAGCAATTTCTTTTGCCCAAAATGTCTCCTAAGTATACATTGCCGGAAACGTAAGTTGTATAAGTTGCGTCAGAAATTTTAACATCCCAAAAAGAGTAAGGAGAAAAACGTCCATTTGGTAAATTACTGACCACGTAACCATCGATGATCGCTAGTAAGTCGCTTACTGCTTGAATGAGCAGTCTTCTAAAGCCATAGGTGCTCGGCGTGTTGAAAGGATTATTGTAACTTATGCGATATTTTCTTAATTCAAAGCTGTATCAGTGATTAACAAAATTTGAATTGATTGAAAGTTCTGAAGGCCTACCCAGTAAGTGATCAATTTAAGAAGCAGATGGTTGCTTGCAACTAACTGACCAAACATATTTAGGACTATCTCCATAGGTCTAAATACAGTTGATAACTGTACTTTGATTGACATTTATTCAAAGGATACAGTTTCACTCTGGTTGGTCAACAATGAATCGTGCAGTCAACTGAGTTTGACAATTTATCCCACACACTGTGTTTGACCATGGAGTAATATTGCCTCAGGGCAGGCTAATGTGGCTGTTTAATAAGAGGCGTACAGTACTAAGACAGGAAGTTCTGTTCGAATTGAAGGAGGAGCATGAAGTTAACTTTGTTGGGAGAATTTTTACTGTCTGGGGGTGAGATTAGAGTGTCTTTAAATTAAAATGAACGTCAAATAGTTGATCCAAAGCTGCAGTGAGACTTCTGAGCAGGGTTCTGCCACTAGATCTGTCCCGGTCTAGTGGCAGCTCCCTGTTCTGACTGACCTATTTGTAGGTGTGGTGAATTACCATTCTAAGTTACAGGTATTCCCCTTTTCCATTGTCTTTCCCGATCCAAAACAGTGCTACCATTTCATAGTTTGTGTCTTCATGCTCATACTTTTCGTTATTTTAAGAAAGCATTCCACAAAACCAACATTTTCATGGCTTCCTGGTAAAGGTAAAATATATTGTGACACAATGCAAGGTCCGAAGTGGTAGCTCCATAATGCAAGAAACAACAAATTTTTAAGGGTGAACCTGACCATGGAGCTCCATGAGCTGACTTGATAGTTGAGTATACTGCTTTGCATTGGAAAGGTCCTCGGATCAAATCCAGATGGTACCCCTGGGAATTTTCGGGTGTTCATAAAACGGCTTGTTGGGCAAATCTGTTTGCAGTGATGTGGTTTCAGGTTGTGCAGGACACAGTGCGCCATCCAATTCAGGCCTTGACTTAGTTGGTTCAGCTGGTAGTGACTTAGTTGGTTCAGCTGGTAGTGTTGATGTAGGATTCACCATCCCTTCTAGCATTTGAGAAAGTAGCTCAGGATTGGGTATACACAGAGTCCGTTGCATGAGGACGCTAAATAGAGGTCTCGGTATCCGGATTGGGGGAGATTAGTACATTCTTGCCTCGTTACCCTCGGAGCGCTTGTCGAATTTTTCTGGTGTTCACCCACAATCGAACAAAGCATGATCCTCTTCGGGGTCAAGTGTCCTGACCATGAAATGTTAAACATTAACCTTTATAATGTGTATAATTTAGGCTGTCTCGTTTTATCCAAAACGGATGAAGCCGCTTTGCCTGTTTCCCTGCTTCTTACGCCTATGAAATAGCGCCTGCCTGTTATGATTGTAGTTAGGCTTTTAAAAAAAAGACCAGCGCATGACTGACTGTCTGAGATGATTTCTGAAGAGCTTTGGAAAACTCTGTGGAACTCCACTTAAATAAATATAATAGTAATTATACTCCTATTGTACTTTCTGAAGCGGACCATTGATATTGCCGTGGAAGGGGGGAGTCTTTCAAACCTCTGAATACGGACCTGATTTTGCCACCCCAAACCAAATTACTTAGAGCCGCCTATGCCCTCAAATATCCAAAAGTTTCCCAAAGGGGAGGTAGACACCCCTCCCCTTAGAACCCTCCCCTGGGATGGCGATCCCAAACAAGGTTCAGCCCCCTGTCTTCAACTGCTTCCTTCGCCTATGCATTGTCAACAACAACTTGGGCATGTCTAAGATGTTTATTTTAGTGCAGTTCCGCCAATCGAATATGTTTACATTTCATGTGTTTTGGACAGGTTTTCTCAAATATTACCACACAAGTTGTCTACAATCTATATCTTAACATCCTAATTTCTCTTCCCTGAGCACCCCCTGCACACACATTTATTTTTTCTTTTGTCCTTCCTTTTTTTCTCTTTTACTTTCTCCTTTTCTTTCTTTTTTTTCTTCCTGTCCCTTCTTTCTCTTTCTTTCTCTTTCTTCTTTTCCTCTCTCCGTCCCTCATTTTCTTCTCCTCTTCCCTTCATTTTGCCGACTGGTGCAGAATTTTGCCGATTGCATCCGTGAATAGGGGTCACGCTTCCACCGTCCTACCCCCAGAGACTTTCCTATACCGTTATAATACTATACATGGTAAAATGTTACTTAATAATTACCGCTGTAACCTATGGCAAAGTCTACCAGATCACTTAAAGAAAATAAACTCATTACGCTCGTTCCAAAAACACCTAAAAATTTGTCTAATTAATAACTACATTCCCTAAGTAGCTGTTCTATCTCATCTTCATCGTATAAGCAGGTCTTTTGTAAATATCGCTTTGATCTTTTGTTTTTCTCTTTTCTTACTTACGGTCACTAGCCTCATTTATGTTTCTCTAGTGCCCAGCATAATTATTTTGTTAAGACTGTATATTAAGCTATTGTGTTGTTCATATGCGAAATAAATTTGAATTGAAAATTGAATTGAATTGAATTGTCCTGCAGGCACGACTCTCTATTTGCCTTTACCCTGAACACAGTTTGAAAACCAAAGCTGTACACTGACAGGCATTACAAACCCCGTATTATATGCATTGTAGTACTTTCTCCGAGCTAGTCCATGATAGCTTATGCAGTAGTCCTATACGAGTATACAGCCTATGCTATTTTTGTGAAAGTCGGAAGTGAGTCATCTCTCTAATATTGATGTAATTCGGTGCAGAGTAACGTTATGGTTTATAAGGACATAACTCTTTCCAGCTGAAGGTGGCGCATTTGTAGGTACTTCACACTTTGGGGAGTTCTGTTTTCAGCATTTGCCCTTACGAAGTCAAAAGTTAGGATACGCCCATGATCTCTCAAGTGTTGATTGTGGCTCTCAGGCTACTCTGATTTACATGGTGACAAATCATTCATAGGCTATTTGACCTTTTAAGCGAAAATATTCAACAACTCTATACATTGAAGCAAACCAAATTTGCAAACACGGCTTTGTGTTGAAAGCGTGAAACGTCAAGCAATAGTGAAAGAAAACGACAAAGGCGTTTACGCGTACAACTTGAATGACATCACACCTAGGCTTGTAGCCTACCGTTGAGGGCCAGCGTCACTTGGGATGAAACGTCCTTCCCAGCAACTGCATGACATAGAGCGTACGTGATGTCAATACAGACACCTTATCAGCTCATGCTGCAGTCAAGTTTAATTTACCATTTCAAACATCGTATTAATTAGCAATTTGCCTTGAATAAGAATCAGTTAATTAAGGACACTGTCCAAACAAAGGTGTTATTAAACACTTATACTGGCGACAGCTAGGAGACCACCGAAGGTTTTTATTACTGTACGATTGTTCTGCCATCAAAACAATACGGTGACAATCGGAGCCGAATGCAACCAACTTTACTATAGGTTTTATATAGGGCGAAAATCTGTAAGTCTGGATAAAGGGTTCGCCCTGTTCCCCGTGGGAATGTTTTATGTAGGTTACACGTTATAGATCTAATTGGCAGTTTTAAATCACTTAACAAAAAACTGCACATATCAGGAAGTCGCAAGAGAGGGGAGGGGATTGTCCCCCCATAAGGCCTTTGACACCATTGACCACAAAATATAACACAATCGTTTGCAATTGCAATTTCCACTGGTGATCTCTTTCCAGCATAATGTAACTCTGCCAGGTGTTGACACCGTATTCCATAAGCGTGCCATGGGAAGTTGTTCATGGGACAGAACGCTGATCGTTGCTTCGGACGCCGTCTTGGGGGAGAGTTTTAATTAGAGGAGGGGTTATCCCCGCCCCTCTTTAGGAATATTTAAGGGTCATTAGATTTGGTGCGACATATTGTGCATATTAAGGATAATTCCTGCAAATTTTTGACATTTTTACAAAGGGAACAAATGAGGGATTTTCATCCTTTAATTGTGTTAGGAGGTAAACATTCTTCCGCCCCACCACATTTTTGACGGGGGCGGAGCTTTAGACCACACTCACTAGTCAGTTCTACTCTCTTCCACCCCGGCAAGTAGATACCCTTTCTGTGCATACTGTATCCCAGGAGCGTTATTTCGGGGCGTCCGGGAGGCATGTATGTATCATGTGACTATTTGGATTTGGAGAGGGGGTGGCGGTTTTCTCGAGCCCAAGCTGACCCTTTTTGGAAGAATTGTGCCTAAATTTTGTGGTTGTCCCCGGGGGAGGGGCATGTGCCCAAGTGACTCTAGCCTAAAAGCCTATTCCAGGAAATGCATGATCTACCATAAAAATAGTGTTATAGGTGGTTTCAGGCCTCGTTGGAATGAGGTGGGACGTGGTCTTTAATGAGATACGTTAGCAGTGATGAGAATGATGTCATGCTGCTAAACAACTTTCAAAGTTTTATGAAACAAAGCTACACATAATTCTGCAATGATAAAATCGGACACTATTTTGTCATAAGCCAGCTAGCACTGTTCATTTCCCACTCACACAGCCTGTTCCGTAGCGGTGTTGTGCTGAATGTATTTTTAAAAATGTCGTCTGTAGAACTGTGAAGGGCGCCAGAAGTTTGAAATAAGTGTTAAAACATTTGTATTGATGAGCAAAATTAGGAACCTTCTCGTCAAGATCTAACTTGTTTTAGCATTGTATTGAGACACATACAAAGGAACAGTTATGGCCTTGAAGATGAACCTGACCTTTAAAAAACAATAACTATGTAGGACAACTAAGTTTTTCTAGGGCAATCGGTAAGGTTGAAGGACGTTTAAGCCGAAAGCACACGGACGACAGAAGCGCGAAACACGAAACAGAAAACACGTTTTCGCGCTGACTTCCGTGTGCGTTGGACGAAAACCAAAATTAGCGTTTTCGTCCGAAACACGTTTAGCTAATCACTTGTTACGCGAATCAAGCAGTGCTTGTTTCGCGAAAACACGATACGTGTTTTCTGCCTCTTGTTCCGGGTTTTTTGTCGTCCGTCTGCGTTCGGCTTTACAATTAACTACATGAAAACCATTTATAAGAGAAAAGCAGAGAAACTCTACAGCCCTGAAAGCCCGGCAAAAGTTTCTGTGGTGTATTTAAGTGTTTGCTCCCCTATACAGCAGCAAAAGAAAACCGTAGGGGCGATTGATCGCCTTTGGGGATTTCGAACTTTATCGTGTCCCCTATCATGACTACGTTTGGAAAATTCTCCAACTGGGACACCAGTCTTGTTCCCCTCTTGT